>JAOEHQ010025864.1:0-24717 GCA_025447715.1 Asclepias incarnata
GAGTTTTCCCCTCCAGATCTCTGGGTGATAGGGGTTTCTCATCGAGGGGTTTAAATTGGGGGCGAGGGGGCTCTCTATCGCGGATCCGGTTAAGACAACGTATGCTAGACCTCCCGATATTCACGAGTAATCCACGCCTTTCAAAAAAAAAAAGTTAGAGACTATCACAAATTCAATAATGAGAACTTTAAGTGTAGTGGCTACTATTAATTATCAAATAATATGGCAGAAAACTATATGTGAAAGTTTCGTCCATATATAGTTTGGAATTTATCTTTACAAAAGTGGGTATAAGGTTAGTTTTTTGTTTGACTTATTTCTGGTTGTTGTGGATGTAAATGTATAGCGTGACTCTATTTACCCTTACTTCGAAGTATTTGGTTTTAGCCACGTTTGGGTTTAAATAATATATAATTGTTGTTCAAAACAATGTTATAAAGTTGGTCCGCGTAAGAACTAAGTTTTAACTATTTTTTATAATAAGAATTAAGTTTATAAAAGAGTAACATATTTATACTTTGGTCACAAAGTGAACAATATATGTACTGTATAAAATACTATACTAGAATAAGTAATATATTTAATGTTTATCTACGATAACATCATATCTTTCTGGTCAAGATCTTTCTTTAAATCATCATGGGTTGACAAAATAAAAAGGTTAAAGTTAAATTGTTAACATGGAAATGAAATGGATTGAAACTGAAATGATAGTTAAAAGGAATATCATAGCTAGTTCTAGCGATCCAAACATATGTTGAAAGTATGATAGAATGGACGAGCAAACACGTTAATTAAGTCACGAAACCAAAATGATTAAATTTTTGTAACAGGCTAAAATGAAATTAATTGGTTTATCAACCAACACATTTTTTTTAATCTTGATTTTATCAATTATGTACATGTTATATAAATTTTAATTAAAAGTGAATGTCCAATTAATAAAAAATCAAACAGGTTAAAATAATAAATAAAATTTTGCATGGTTTGTTTCGTTATACAAGTAAAAGTTACCATAACATTTAACAAAAGCTATATAGGTTATTATTTTTTGAAATAAAAAAATTAAAAATAAAATGACGTGATAATTCTTCAATTAGTTTTAAGTCACTACTCGCTCGATGTATTTTTATACGTTAGAAGTGTATTCGTACAATACACAGTGGTGGATAATTTATCAAAAATTTAAATTGTAGTGTACATAAAACTCGCAAACTTCATTTGTACATACATCAAAAGGTGATTCTGGCCGGCAGCCGGCTTCGCTGATCGCCGGTTTTGGATTTTCTAACACATGAATATATAAAACATGTGTTTGTTATTAATACTAAAATATTTAAAAATGAAAATGATTATGGACATGTTTGGCAAGAGCTTTTTGAGATTTTTAGCTTTTAGTTTTCAACAACAAGTTCCTATTATGTTAAAAGCCTTGATTGGATACAACTAGCTGAAACTTTTATTTTGAAAGAAAAAGCTCCAAATTGAAAAGCTGATTGAAGTAGCTTTTTTAGTTTGCTAAAACTTTTAGTTTGCTAAAACTTTTCATTTTTAAAATTACATAAAGACCTCTTTCATAATTTTTTATTTTATTTTATTTTTTTTAATATTTTTTTTTTTGTCATTTTACACTTTTAAGTTACAGCTACAACTATCGTACCAAACACCTCTAAAAAATAAAAGCTTTAGCTAACAACTTTGGTTATAAGCTACAATTTATCGCTCCAACTAACCAGCTACATAATTATTTATAATTTTAATAATATTTAAAATATCAAAGTGTAAGATACTTGCTTTATAATTATTTATAATTATAAGAGGACTAATCAATACATGAGTACATACATGTATCATATCAGCAAAAAAAAAATAATACAAATCCCTTCTAACATTTCTAATCCCAATACATGTTTAGGACCCACATAAGGGAATATAGATATACAAATGGTTGTGAGAGGAAGAAATGAAAAAAAGAAAAGAAAAAAAGAAACACTACACCAATACGTTCGTATTCCCCACCACATTTGACCCAGTACACAACTCAATACACACCATGTCTAATAATGTTGATCCGTATTCAATCGAATAAGAAACCAATACGGATGGTTCCTATTGAGTATTGACATTAGGAGCCCTCTAATATAGTATAGATATAAATAGCTTGTTGTTGCCAATCGAATATAAGCATTTGGTGTTGTGAACAACCAATTCAAAAGGTGAACGAAAAAAAAAAGTAACTAAAAGTAAAAAGAACATACTTCCCAATCTCACAAATGCTAGCACCATCACATCCGAAACAGTGTGACAATGTTGAATAACATGTGCTATATATATAGGCTCTGCATAATCCGTAATTCCATATACTTCCGTTTTATTTACGGGGAAATCATCTGTGCAGCTTAAGCACGGTGTTACAACACCATCATCACGTAAGTAAATGAAAAAAGAAAAGAAAAAACATACATGATGATGTGAAGGCAACAACACCTATGATAAGAAAAGCAAGGGTTCTCAACCACGGAAGGGGAGAGGTGGAAGGATCGAGTGCTGCTGCAGTACCTATGATTTCCCCTTTATTTATTATTATAATCAATAATCAAAAGATACGCATAAATTTATATAATACCCGAACAAGCTTCGTTTCTTCCAAATTTTGGTTTTCACAAAAGTATAAAATTCACAATTTTGTTTCTTCTTAATTTCTTACAATAGTTTAATATTAGTTTGATTTTGTGTAGGTTCATAGAGATTGTAAGATAATTATTAGAACTAAAGTTTAGATTATTTGATTGATCTGATATCGGTCCTTTGGATACTCACCTAGTCACCGGCTTGCCAACTTGCCATGCTAACTAACAGAGATAATTGTCAATTTGTCACTGAGTGGCCAAAAGGATATATAGGCCAATTTCCATATGTTTTTAGTAGGGATATTTAGTTCATGTAATAAGTCATTTTGTGAAGTAATCAAAGTATATGCCAACATATATCATGTTTGTCGAAACACATTTGTTCAGTTCAGTGCGGTTATGGCATAAGGCAAAGTGAATGATTGCACGATTTTCCGAGGGCCTAAATTTTTAAAATTGATATATATATATATATATATATATATATATATATAATTTATATATATTTTTTAATCATCAATATATAAATTATATATGTTATACAGTAGAGAACCTTTAATAATCAATTATGCGCATTCTAGTCAGGTTGTTAAGACGTTAGGTACGTGCATATTTTGGTTTTTAGGTCGCCGGGTCGAAGTCGTTGCGCCTAGCATAGGGACCTTTTTTTCCGGGTCGCCCTCGGCCCATAAATCTCCATGGCCGTCCCTGCATTTGGTGTTTGAAATTTGTGTCAAAAAGTTGATATGTTGGTAACGATACTCGGACCGCACCACACTTTTCCAAGCCCATCACGTGAGAAGTAAATTAAGCTCACATAGTGGCCTGCTGAGATAATAGTAATCGATATAACCAACTCATCCAGCTTCACCAAGGAATTTTCCTGATAAATCAGGTTCCTCCTTGGATTTGGAGGAAAGGAAAAAACTATACTTGCTTTGTCTAAGAAAGGAAAAAACAAAGGTAAGTTCGGAAGTTGCCCATTCCCTCTCATTTTGTGAAATGAGTACGAAATATTGGATGCCGTATGCGATACTGTATGACGTTAATTTACTCAATATTTTTTGTTAAATTGTTCTTCAATCGGTTTGATGCTAAACTAATTTAACTTTTCCATTATTACTCACTTTCATTCTCTTGCTTACATCCATCCTATGACTACTTTTATATTAGATGATAAACCTTACAATAATATTAATTGACAAAACGTATGGGCTTGGGCTTCCCCCCTGGACCTAAATCACTCCGTGTATAAAAGTGAGAAACCCTGCATTCGCATTGATTAATGTTTTCGGAACTCAACCGGACATCGAACTAGAGGGCGGTTCATAATTCAACCGGACCAGAAAAATCGGCCTTCATTTTAATATACATATCTGATTAAGAAAAAAATTGGCCTCCATTCTAACAAATGGTGGCTCGGCCTTCGTATATGGGGATTTTTTCTCGTGTGACATGAGTTTTTTTTTATCCCTTTGGTAGCTTTATCCCGTAGAACACATACAATCTCCCCCGTATCTATTTATACTCCTTTAACCCACCACACTGCCAAATCTTTAATATAATATTAATTACGTAATCCATCAAAACCACCCATATTCAAATACTCATTAATTTTAATCACGACCATTATTCACCACTATTAAAATTTTCAATCCTATACTTTATTTCACACCCAGTAGTATTTTTTTTATATTTAAATCATGGGTGTCCTACTCGTTTTGTAAGCAGACTAATCCCAAGAGCGGACTCGCTTTGCAAGCCAATAGGTGAGCCTCTGTGGTCCCTAGGATCACTCAGTAGTAATTTATACACTATTAATAAAAAAAATCGTGAAGTAAAAACAAGTCACGCCAACCATCATTCATTGTCGATCCCATCTTGCACAGGACCATGATATTAATAGAAGATTACCTGTTTGTAGCCGTGAAAACCTGTCACCCACACAACGAGATGCTCTCTTGTTTGAATGTTTGAATTTTTTTGATGAGACGAAACATTCAATTTGAATCTGATTTAACCATTTTTGCACTCAAGCTAATCAATGACGATCCGTAATCCATGGTTTCGAGCAACATACGCCTCGTGTCTCCTAGCAAAAGATCTGCTACCAGCTCTCTAAGTTCTCTTTCATGCCTCCTTTATCCTAAAATCTACAAAAACACATATTATGGTGTGTAAAATCTTAATCTAAGCTCATATTTATCTAAAACTACACAATTTGTTTTTGTGTATAGATCTGATTTCTATGATAAGAAAACATCAGCTTGCCGCACAAAAATTTTGAGCCTTGGCAAGAAATGAATACTATTTGATACCGAAGTACATAATTGGTTCAAATTTGTGTCGCACGCATGTGTTGCTTAGATCGTGGAAAAGACACGACTCACTTCACGTAGTCGAGAAAATGTGCAAGTCTAAAATGGTGATCTGATTTAGTATTTAGCATCAAATGACCTGCTAGCTAACTCATATTCAAGTGACACCAACTAGAATCCATTCCCTCTTACTATAAGTGCCGAATCGAGCTAGAATTTATTTTCAAGAGGTTGCCTAATGTGAAGTATTTAGTACCGATTATTGGCACGTAAAGTATTTAAGTGGCTATCTACCTTTTAATTTTCGGGTAGTCTTTACACATTCTAGTCAATCATATCTGTTTTCTTAAAACTTGTTGTATGTACTAAAGAAGTCTTAGTTGTTCCTTGCACACACATTGTTTAAGGCCGATCAAATTTAACTTGCACACAATTGCTCGACAAAATGCCTTGCCCAAAAAGATGGCAGCATAGATGGTAGCATGCAGGGTGCATGATCAAGATATATACTTGATCTTGGGGATTGACACCGGATCACGCGTGTTATTTGGCTAAAACGAACAGTTAGCCGGACTGTCTACGGTGGATGAGTGAGCCTAAAGCCACCCGACGAGTCTAAATTTTGGCCGGCCAACCAACATGATCATATATTTGATGTTTACATACAAAGCTTGATAGCCCTTAAAAGCTTCAGAGCTTAAAGCGCTAGGTTTAAAACGTTAAGAGTAAGAGTAGTAAAAAGCAGAATACACAATCCTTGGGCCGCTCGCTCCATCTAGTTGGCTCAATCCACGACCGCACTAGTGAGATTTCGTATTGATTCCAATGGAGCTTACAATTACATTAGGAGAAATACTAAATACATGCATCTCCTTTGGTTAAAAATCCAAATATGGACTCGGGCACCTTTGTACTCCCGCCCGCTCAACATTTATGATTTTTGTAAATTTTGTTAACCCGCCTTATTTGTAAATACAACTAATTAATGAGTTAATTCTGCTTAATCGCGTACTGTGCCGTTATAGCAAGTTTAACCATGATGACGGGTACAACTAACTAGCACTGGAGTGATACGGTGAGTTCCGAATTACTCGCTAAGTTCCCCCATCCAAAGCCTGAGTGAAACTTTCACCTACCCTTGTCCTATTTTATCAATATTAAGATAAGATGATATTTTTAGATGTTATACATACCTGTTATAATTAGTATGCTCTTGAGTTATATTTGTTTGGATTTTCATTTGTGTTTAGTGGCAGTGGTTTGGTGTGTCGATTCGATGTTAGTTGATGTATATCCTTCAGTGCACTGAATAAACATGTAGGTTAGGATTTTCACTTTTCCATGTAGTTTTTTCCCAGAAAAAAGTGTGATTTTTCAACTAAAGTTTTGCAAGACATACATTTTTTTTTTAATTTTTTTTTGTCGTTTTGGTGGGGGCGTAGCTAGTATAACAAATGTACTCCATCTAATGATCGAAATAACAAATAGCCCTTCATCCGGAACTATAAGGTGAAGGGCAGGCTAGTTAGGCCTTCTTATGGTTCGTGTTTTGGTAGCTGCCCTCACACTTATATAATGTTTTCGATTTTTTAAAGTTTTTGGCAGATAATTCACATGATTTTATGCATCAACGAGATACGCTCCTGCTTTTTAAATGACACATCTTTGATTTTTTTTTTTTTTTTTTTTTTTTTTGTGAGAGTATTGCTTTGTTTGCTTTCTATTACCTAAACAGAAAAGAAGATTGATGAGGATCCAAAGAAAAATGTATATAGTATTAGTGTTTGAATGTTTATATTCAGATTTGACCTATGATAGGAATTCCAGTTTGGGGCTTTCGAACTGGGGTATGTATCCTGTTCCTGAATGATATGATGTAAGAAGTGTCATAAACCCTCATTGTTACATCTTTTTACTGGAGGAGAAATCTGACCCAAATGTTGCATCTATGTATGTAGTTACATGTGCTTTATATATAGTTTGTTACTTTATTAATTTTGTAGCTTCAGTTAATGAATACACGTCCTATTGTGCTTCCTTATCCTAACGCCGTCTTTAGTTGGGAGTTAAACAAGCCGTCAAGCAGTATAGACAGCTTCCGAAGCTAAGCTATTGACGATCTTCTTTGTTGGATAACTGTGAACAGGGTTAGGGGGATGTGGTATTTCATAAAATAGGCTGAACGGGTTGCAATCTCAAATGGGTCAAATAATAAATTACCCAAGAAAGAAAAACGTTAAATAGACTGAACGGGCCAAACGGGTTACAAAATGGGTGACATGCCCCCCAATAAAACATGTCCGCTTTGACGCAAATCCAGTTTGACCCGTTACCCAAACTATACAGTTTAAGTAATGAGCAGAGATCGGAAGTACAGTTGTAATATGCAACTAGAAATTAAACGGTTACAAGGCGTACACTGCTACTTCCCACAGATTGCAAGATCTTTTTTAGAAGGTCTAAAACTCAAGGCATACAGACTGTAGATACATAAATTGGCTTGTTTTGATTTCACCGAGAACTCATTTGAAGTACTTATGGAGGCAGGCACATTGCATGCAGGTGAAGAGCTTCTGATCAAGCTAGCTCTACAGTTGTTGAGAAATTCTGCTTCTTTAGCACAGTTGATCCCATCAACAGCAGGTATATCCAGCTTGTACACTCCATATCTGTTGGTAGTCCTATTGACCGAAAACGATATCTGCTCTGCAGTTCTTGGAGAAGCTACTTTAAATTTGCAATCTATCTGTACCTCTGCCCCTGTATGCATACATCAGTATTTCAAAAGATAAGAAAAATGTCAGTAGACAATAAGAACACAACACAGTTTTAGAAAATGTGCAATTATTAAGTGAAATGTCACTTTTATTGTTTTACCATGCACATGAAAAATTTGTAAACAAGTAGAATCAAGGTTGTAATGGAAAAATTAGTAAAATATTTTGAAAGTAAACATTTATTTTTGGATAAACTAAAATAATAAGGTTGATACTTATTTTGGGGCGGGAATGGATAGAGTACAAAATAGGGGAAATGGGATGATTGGGTTAAGGTTTTAGGCTGCAAATTATCCTAGCTGAGTCTCACCTTTTTGTTATTCAACTTTCGGATTTACAATACAGGTATAATATATAATATTTGAAATTAGTTTGATTATTGAAACCTGGTAAGAAGTAGCTGTGGGTAGAGAAAGAGTTAGTCGAACAGGCATCACAGTAGACAACACCAACGACCGAGATTCGGGGATCAGGATGTTTAGAAGCATCAACTTGGAAAGAGATGGAGAGTATGAGTAACAATGAAAAGACAGAGAAAAATGTTGGTGATTCCATGAGAAATGTAATTAGGTGCTAGCAAATGGCATTGGCATTGGTGGGTGTTGTGTTTGTGGTGATGGTAGTTGTTACAAAAAGTTATGGATACATAGTCAAGTGTAAAATAAAAACAAAGACATGTGAATGTTTTTTGGCATGGCATGATGTGTAGTGTAGTCACAAAGCTTGTTACTCTTGGCAAAAAGTTCTGCTTGCTTTCTGTCACTGATGAGTTTTTAATCATTTTTGTTTGGTTTTACTTAGACAGATGAAAGATATTTGTATGTCAACTTAACAGTTCCCAATGGATTATTTTTCACTTTTTACCGTGCAACAACAAATAAATAAATAAATAAATGTTTGATCTTATTATCAGCAACTTGGTACCTTTATATACAGTTTGTACGAAATTCATTGTTCATGGTATTTGGTTCATGAGCATGCTATTGCCCAACTTAACAAAAATATGAATAATCGCTTGAATAATTCTTTTATTTATAAAAAAATTTGAATTTTTGTCAATTTTCATTAGCATATTTGTGGGTGTGTAAGTAGTCGTGGTGGTTGCGAATGCCAAATATAACATTTTCATCGGTTTTCAAAGTAAGGTTTCTCAAATTGTGGAAACCATCCACGAAAAAGGTAACACTCACGAGTCAAACAACAAAAGATATTGATGCTTCTATGTTTGACGAAATTAAAATAGTAAACGATGGTACTAGTATTTTTCTCTGAAAATTTGATGTTAATGACCATTTTGTCCAATTAAACGAAAATTTGATGATAATGAGCATGCTATTAAAGAAAAGGCTTGCTTGCAAATGAAAAGTCCATTGTTGGAGCCGTAATATCCTCCGTGTTAACCAATGGTTCTTTGCTGCATGTGCTGCGGCTTTATGCATCTACTCGTTGGTTGATTTTATTGACACTCCACATTAGCCTGGTTCAAGATGTTTGCTCACATTCTTTTTTTATTGAATACAACCTTCTTAATCAATTAATTCAAATGTTTTAAATTATAGAGTTTCTGTAATCAATTAATGTGTAACACAAATATCTTTCTCTATCAGATATATAAAAAAAAATGAAGTGCTTGTGAGTTGACCCAACCCGACCAACTCCCTTCATTGCATACCAAAAAATTACCCGTCATGACCTGTTACCTAACCCGTTCAGTTTGCCACTTGTACTAAGAAGCCTCTTGTTGTGAACTGTGGTGTGAATGGATGGATATCTCCTACACTTGGGACCAAGTCTTTTCTTTCCCTCTGCCTAACAGATATTGTATCCAAGTATAGTTTTAGCCCGGAAGAAGCAAACCTACCAACATTCGAGGAAAACCTTGAACATGAGAGTTTATCCACGTGGTACCTACAAAATTAGTACTCCGTATTAAGGATAAATAACATATACGGACGCATAGTTCATTATAGGAATGAAAGGAGCAATAAAAAGAGAGAAATATAGACACTATCGATAAAAGTCTTTGAGCCTACATGATTCAGGTGGAGGGTCTCAATCACTTGAATTATCTCTAAAATTGGTTGTGGTTTTGATGAAGATGAAAGTGATGACAAAAACTCAGTACGAAGCTCATGCAGCATTAGAGGTGACATTTTCCCAATCCTTTTTATGTGTTCAATAGCAAGAGGAACCTCTCCAGCATCAGCAAGACATTTTAGCAAGATCATGTTTGACTCTGAATTTCCAATAGTAGATATGTAATCACGAACCAAGATTGAAGCAGCAATAAATTGACCTGCAACCAGATTATTAGTTCACATCTACATTGCCCTTTCTCTTAAAGGTGTCAATTTCACCCCGTTTACTAATAAATGCATTAATGTGGATTATCTCTAACATGTCAAATCAGGAAAATCAGCTAAAGCTGAAACGGATTATAAAAGGTCAAACGGGTATTACCGCTTCAATTTCAGAGAAGTCAGATTATCCTAATCATATACTAATTCTTCTAATTATTTAATGCAATAACCTTATTAATATTTGAACAATAAAATGTTTGTGGATCAATCCAACCCAAGTACCAAACCCAAAGATTAAAAGAACCCATTTCAACCCGTTTCCCAATTTAACCAATGTACCACCTTAATTTTCTACTGTCCATGACATGCTCTACACAGGGACATTTGTTGCTGCTACATAAGTTCATGAATTCAAATATACCTTTCTTGCATAGATAAAGGATGAATTTCCCCAGTAAGGTTCGTGCAATTTCCGCATCTTGTTCAAATGACTTTTTGAAGACTTCATGGGCAGTTTCGACTTCATTTTCTTGACAAAGCCCTTTAAGTAGGAACAAATATGTTGTTGCATTGGGTTCTACCTGTTTCTCCAACATGAGACAGAATAGCCCATGAGCCTCTTTCACCTGACCTATTTCCACGAACTTTGATATCAATATGTTGTAAGTTCTCAAATTGGCTTCACATCCATTCGCAAACATCTCATCCCACAAACGTTTAGCAGGACGAACCATATTTTCTCTACAACAAGCCTCCATTACATAATTATAAGATACAATATCTGGACCCCACCCTTTTTTCTTCATCTCCTGAAGAACCTCATAAGCTTCTTTCACTTTCCCTGCTTTACAAAAGAATGAAACCATAATGTTGTATCTCTCTATATCCACAAAATAGGCTTTGCCAGATAAAATATTGGAAACTTCTACTAGTTCATCATGTTTTCCATGTCTACACAAATTTCTACTCAAATTGATAAACGTAAGAAGAGTTGGTAATCTATCTTTCTCAACCAAGAATTTAAAGAACCTTAATGCAGAACACGGATCCTCTGCAGATACTGATCCTATCAATGCGTTTAAAACATCATCCTCAATTGGGAAATTCCCACTCACAATAACTTCACCTATATCTCTAGCTTCACATACAAGTCTTTCTGAAATCAACTGAAATATGAAATCTCTATAATCACTACCTCTCGGTGACACTCCAAGTTTTCGTTTCATCTTCAACACTTTCTCCACTTCAACCACATTTCCAGTTTCCCTTAACGCCTCTGCAACAACTCTATACGCCATAAAATCCGGCTTACAATCTTTTTTCCTCAACACATCCAACATATACACAGTCTCATCCACCCTACCTGCAAAACACAACCCGTGAACAACCAAAAGCGCAACAACCGACCCATTCACACCCCGCCAATCTTGCCTTTTGACATCATCTATCAACATCAAAATAGCATCCAACTCAGCATTTCCACAAAACCTCCATATAAGCACACCAAAACCAAGCGTAGTAACACGAACACCGCTAAAAATCATTTCATCAAACACCTGGCGTGCATTACCCAAATGCCCATGAGCAGATAAACCCGCAAGCAAAGCATTACAAATATCAACACCAATCTCACATATCATCCATCTAGCATCACTAAAGACCGAAAAGGCGCTCAACGCCTTCTGAGCCGCTAAATGTGAAGCAATAACGGACCGATAAGCAGAAGCACTGAGTACTACTTTGTGCATTTTGATTTCCTTCATTAGTTTATCAACTGTATTGAATTGGCGGGAAATGGATAGTGATTTGAGTATGGACTGATAAGATATGGAAGTATGGGTGAACCCGGGTTGTTGGGCAGCCCAGTTGAAAAACCCGAGTGCGAGTGAATGGTGATTTATGAGAAACGGGTCAATGACCCGTGAAACGAGTTGCGGGCTCAGCGAGTTGCGAAAAGCGAGTCCGTGGAGGGTTTGTTCGAGCAATGGAGTCCATTTTAGAGGCGGGATTGATTGATGATTTGAACAAGTGATTAAAGCTTTGCTTATTCTGTTTGCTAATTCGGTGGTTGTATGTTTTATATGTAACTGCATGATGATTTTAATTAAAGTTTTAAGACAGATATGTGAGTGTACAAATTACATGGGTCAATTTTAATAAGGGTTGACATATTGATATGTGAGTACTGAGTAGTGCTCCAGAATGGGTCAAGAAAATAATCTGGGCCCATTTTTAATTATTAAAAAAAAAAAAAAAAAAACACTAGAAAGCCCATTTTTTAAGTGACTTTCTAAATTTCTATTCTAAGGATACATGTAGCCATGTAGGAGTGACATCTTTCTTGAAAATTACTACCACAAGCAAATGATGTGCATTGAATATCTACAAATGGGTTATCCTTACTTACTTATAAGCATAGTAAGATTAAAATTTGTAGGTTCCATGAGGGACACCAACTAGAGGGTCATTTCCACTAGATGGAACATTTTTCAGATTTTCAAGATATTGGCATATTGGTTGTTGCTACATGTGGTATAAAAGTAGTAGTATACTGGTGCTATTTGCACATAAGGATTGTAGTGAAAACCTGTTTGTTGTACCCATGAAGTCATTAGTGAATGCTACTAGCTAGAAACGTTCTTTTTTTGTAGAACCTCTAAAACAAACCTAATAAGTAGTATATTCTAACTGATATCAACCTTTTTATGTAACCCAGGTATGTCAGCCTCACGAAATGCCCAAGAGTGTGGTTGGAAAGGTTATAAAAAATTATAATATACAGTAGTTACTATGTGTATCAATGGTCTCCATTTTGATAATGGAAGGTAATACATTTTGTGTATAGTAGGATATACATTTGAAGGGTTTTAGCATGAAAACAGGGTACCAAGACCTCTACATAACGAATTCACATTTTGTGCAGGGCATAAAAAGGGGTTGGTTTTAGCATGAAGACAGACTTTTTGTGTATGCATATTATGTTGAAGTTACATAATGGACTTGAATGATTGAAACTCCACTGACTTTGTGGAATTCTAGTTCCATGTTTATAGTCTAATACACAAGTGACGGTGTCATTTGCAGGCCATTCTTCCAATAGGCATGTGGTTAGGCAAATGAACAATATATTTCATTTACAAAAAAATGAACCAATTTTGATTTCCAAATCAATTCAACTCAATATCCAAACTCTATCAGCAAGATGATGACAAAAAAAAAAAGGAGTTAGTCAAACCGGATAGAACTTTCAGACATGACCACATTCCAGAACCGGTCTTGTATTGACTACAACATCCATAGTATTGAGCAATGTTTTTGTATATTTCTAGTATCTATTGTATGTTTAGAAACCAAATCTCAAAGACAATAATGATTTCTTTCAGGGAAAAAATATCAAAATTCACACCAATGTTACAATAGTTCATTGATCAAACCGCATTCACAGTAAATGAGATATTATATATATTCACATAAACTTGCATTGCATATGTAAGTAATTTGCATCATGTGTATGCACATATTGACATCAAACTGTACCTAGAAAATTAGCTATAGACAATGATGACCAAGCCTTTACCATATTATTTACAATGGCAATACCTACACTTGAGGGAAGGAAGACGGTTTATCTGACCGTCTATTTACAGCGTCTTCTGAACCCTTTTGTATCTATGTTTTCTACCTTTCGTATCAACTGGAGATACTAAAAATCCACTACTGGTTCCACTTTCTTCAACTGTATATACATATGAGAATATCAGGAGTATGATCCAACCAATTTAAAAGTTTGGAATGATCGACCTTTGAACAAATTTCCAAAAAGAAAGCTCATTGTTGTTTCTTCAGGGGGAGGCTTTGGTGATTGACTAGAGTTCCATCTGACATGCAGCGCAGTGTGTTTCCCAATTTGTCTTTGAATAGACTCTATGGTCTTCGGGTCCACGGGGCTATTACCGGTCATGTCTGTAACATAAAATTTGTCCTTGGCTTTTCCACCTTCAGTGGAAATTTCTGCTCTTTTTATACTTAAACTATTTTCTCTAAAGATCCTGGTTATATCAGAAAGAAGTCCAACACGATCTGCGGTGCACAATTCAAGCTCTAGTGCCTACATAAGAACAAGTAATCTTAGATATCACGAAGACGTGGTTTTTGTTTTCTTTAACTGGTGGGAGGAGGGTTGTGTGTTAAAACAACAAGTTATACGCATGTATTTTTGAAGGATTTATTATACCTCAGATGTCCTCCTCTCAATTGCAGCTTCAAGACATTGCATAACACGCTCTCGCTCTGCCTCAGAGCTTAATGGACTCCCATCAACATGTCGAATGTAATATTCCTACATTTAGTGAAAGAAAACCACGTTCAAAAACCATGGAGAGAGACATGAATTTCAAAGAAAGGACGACCATTCCTTCTTTTACCATTCAAACTCAGAGAAAAAAGGTTCTGTGAACTCCTTGGCTCAGTTGTTTAGATATTTTGCTCACCAAGACACCAAATCAAACTCAATATTAAAGGTGGCAAAATGGGTGGGTCGGAGATTTGGTAATGGGTCAGCCCAGTTCTTTCTTATCATAGGCCGGCTGGGATGGGTGGGGCCGACTGCGACCTGAAAACACAGTTGTTTTTCTTTTCTTGAATTTTAGTAACCATAGATGTGTAACATATGATTTTTTTACTTCATTATGATAATTATAAATTAAATAGTTGAATAAATTTCAGGGGTTTTATGCATTTTAAATACATTGGCTAACTTCCGGGTCACATAACTTGTTTCCATTTTATCTGATATTTTTAAATGTACCCATTAGATGCAAATTTGAAACCAAATCCACCTGTTTACTATAAAAGGGTCAAAGTTGCCACCTATACTCAAAATCTTGAAGTACTATAAGAAACTTGGGTACCTGAAAAGCCTCCATATTCCCTGTGTGGACAACTCCATGGAAAACTACATATTGCATGTCAGTTAGAGTGCAAACTATATCAAACAGCAGCTTCGGTCGATCCCTACACCGCATAGTAATAACCGTGTAATCCTTCTCAACACAATCTAAAACAGTAACATGTGGCCTTGATCTATTTTCTTTTTCTTCTTGTTCCGCCTTTTCGTAGTCCCGCTCAGCAAACATAATTTGATGCAATCTTCTCTGTCTGTGGGTGAAACCAGGGGTTGATAGTGTCATTTTTGCAGTCTTCAAGTCATTGTTTCCCTTGAGAATATTACAAAGCAGTTTTTTAATAGTCAAGAGTCTCTTTGGGTCTTCAACTGCGCCTCTTGTTTTTTCATCTGTAACATGTACCACAGCTGCAGCTCTAGCATTGTGAGTCCATATTTCCGCATTGACCACATTACAACCAAGGTCCGTTAGAACTGCAGATACTTCGGATAGTAATCCAGGTCTATCTGTTCCAACTAGTTCAATTGCTGTGTAATCTTCAGATGGCTTCAATCCAACTGAACCACCCAGTGATGGGAGATAAAATGCGTCGCTTTCAAGCACCTGCCAAGACATCATACTACAATATTAGAGGTGACAAGATAGGTGGGTAGGACAGGTTGGGTAAAATGTCAAAATGGGTCCAGCTTGAAGCAGGTAGCATTAGTTTTTTCATGCAGGTGGAAACCATCCGGGTCAGGTTAGGTTGACCCGCAATCGCTATATATGTGTGTGTGTGTGTGTGTAAAGTAATATGAACAACTAGTGTGTTAATTATGATTAAAAAATCAATATGATAACAATAAATATTTATCTATTTGAAAAAAAAAAAACAATCTAGGAGGTTGTATTTATTAAAAATACAATTTGGGGAAATTTTTCCCAGTTCAACCTGTTTCCCTTCTTAGCTACTCTGTTATTTGACCCGTTTAAGTTGTAATCGTCACCTTTATATTGCGTAGACGAAGATATGTTGCAAAAACACACAAAGATGCATGGACAAATTGGTAGACTAGCTTTTATAAATATAAACTCAAACTTAATGTTTTTCTAAAGAACAAACAGACATCAGCTATGTATAATTAAACAGTAAGACCAACTGTTTATCAACCTTCATCTACACCCAAGATACTTGAATTCATAAGGCGGCTTTTAAACAGAAAGACATCAAAAAAGTTACTTGCCCGTTTTATATAACTGACGACCCTTTCATCTATAACTTTGCCTCCATCACGGTTACGGACACTGAACACTATCAAAAGCAAGAAACCTGGATCAGATACTGCAAGCAGAAAAATCCTATAACAAAAGGTTATTCAGATTCTTTTGTTTTTTTGGAAAGTCAAAATAAATCACAGATATTTACACGCGTGTCTCCAACGGGTGTATCTCGAATACTCCTAGGCCAGTAGCCCTTTGATTCAGATTTTAATTATATACACAAACAAAACATAAATAACATACCATCCATGAACCACCCTCCATCCGATGAGATATACGCTTTGGTAATAACGAGGTCTAAATCCGCAAGAACTTGGACCACTTCAAGCAGAATACCATGCTTGTTAACACTTTCAACCTAACATTACATACAAAGCCCATAAAACGTATGATAAACGAATAACATGAACAAGTTTTAAACGTATAACCGAGTCAACTGAAATCACACAAAGCATACTGCATACCTGAATTACTGTTGCATCTGGGGAAGAAGTATTATCAACTGTAACCCTGCAAAACACAATATGCAAACTTTAAATTATGAACAAACACACATAAAACAACACTTTAGACCTAGTCAACACAAGTCAAATCCAGAAAATAATCTCTTTTTCTTTATATATATAAAAATACCTTTTAAGTAAGCCAACAAAAACCATTTAGCTAGTGAATTCCATAACTTAATTAATATAACCAAAAATTTTATTGAAAAAAAAAAAAACCTTAAATTAAATACAATTTCAGAGCATGGGTAGCAATTCACATAACATGTAACATATTAAGTAAATCATTAAACAAAAGATGCAATATATATACACAAAATAATCAAAACTCAAGAAAAAACAAAAGAAGTGAAATTAAAAAAGAAAAATATTTGTATACTGTAACAGATATACTGATATAAATATAGTGAAAATAGTAACTAGTGTACCTGGGTGGATTCATCCTCCTAATAAGTTTTGCATATTCATCTTCCATATCTATATCTATAATAAAATGAAAATCAGACAGCAAAAACAGTTGTTTGAATATATATGTGTGTGTTCGTAACTGAAATTTAATGGAATTAAATAATTATATATATTTATACAAGGAAAAAAGGAATAAGGTGAGACTCCAATAGGTAAGGAATTGGAATTAGAATTAGAATTAGAATCACCATAATATGAATAATGAATAATGAATAATATGCGAGTAGTTGTTTTGAAGATAAAAGAAAAGCAGTGGGCACTACTAAATATAATAAATACAAATAAAATCTAGAAGATAATAGAAAAGCAGTGGGGACACTACTAAATATAATAAATACAAATAAAATCTAATATATAATATAATAAAGTAATAAAAGTGAGTTTGCTTGGGTGCCTCATTCGTATTTTATTTTACATATATTTTATTATTTATTTATATTTATATTTTATTATTTATTTATATTTTATATTTAGTTTAATGCTACAAATACCTAATATCATTGATGACAATAACATTTATTACAGAATTGATTTCGAGAGTCCATTTAACTTTATATTTTACATATATTTTATTATTTATTTATATTTTATATTTAGTTTAGTGCTACAAATACCCAATATCAATGATGACAATAACATTTATTACAGAATTGATTTCGAGAGTCCATTTAACTTTATATGTATATTAGATAGATAATGATTTAGTGATAAAAAGTTTTTTGAAACCTTCATTTATGAATGTCATTAAGTAATGTAGGTTATTATGTTTATGTAAATGAGTAAATGTCTTTCATATTGTTTTATTCTATATCTTTATATATAAAAGTTGGATGAAAGTAATCAATTTTGAGCACTAAATTTATGGTAGCTATTAATGACTAACACATTGCAAAAATTTTGTTCATTATTTGAGTTTAAGATTATTATGTATTGTATGATTATTATGCTGTTTTTATGAGGCTTATTATGTTTATCATGATTATGACAATTGTTTATTACTGAATTATGGTTTCGTGAAAATTATTTGCTATGCATTTAATTATTGTAGTTGTTAATAACTTTTGGGCTTCCAATTCGCTTGGGGGTCTTTATTTTTTAGTTAGATATAGGCCCAATTTGGGGTT
Organism: Asclepias incarnata; assembly: GCA_025447715.1. NCBI lineage: Eukaryota > Viridiplantae > Streptophyta > Magnoliopsida > Gentianales > Apocynaceae > Asclepias > Asclepias incarnata. Next base: position 18,285 of record JAOEHQ010025864.1, read on the forward strand.
TGGGTTAAACTCTTATTCAATTCATTAAAGGGTAACCAGCTTTCAATTGCAGATAAAATTAAAACTCTTTAGATTCCCTTCGATTATTAAAACTCTTTCCTGCATCAATTAACTCCTCAAGCAATCAATTTAGTGACTCTTTGTTGCACATCAATCAATTTCATATTTTTGATGAAGGTCGGTTTTTGAGACTCTATCACAGCTTAATTTGTGGAAGATACACCCATCCACTTTTCCTTCACTATGATATGAAGTGGGTATCCGGCCATTATTCCAGCACGTGAAAGCAATCTCCAATCTCCAATCGGTCAGATTATAGAACCTATTCTAATCTTTTTCATTTTTATATGTTAATTAGTAATTGGATGTTTTTTTAATCACTAGGGAGACAAGATTCTACTAATGGCAATAAGGTGTGTCCTTTTTTTCTTCTATCTGATTATGGTACCATGTAAATTTATGGCACGGTTTGTGTTTCTTTTAAAATTTATGTGTGTCTAATATATATATTGCAGGTTTACAAGAGCGGTCCACTGTTTTTGTGTGGGTAACCTGATTGTTTGTGTTTTTCTAAATCATTTGCTTATTGTGGCTGTAGTTTCTTGATGATATGGATCTACCATGTGGGGTTCTTCGGCTTCAGCCCAAGGGAGGTCATGGGAGCCACAATAGGTATGAATAGTATCGCTTTTAAGTGTCATCATTTATCTGTTAGCCTTTTACAATTAGATAACGAAGTTGAAGATTTGTAGTTAACCATCTTATTCTACTATTTTTTGCAGGAGGATGAAGAGTGTAATCTATCATTTCCATGGGAATCTGGAGTTCACACCGTTGAGAATCGGTATCTATTATGTATCGATTGTTATGTTATTTAGATTTTCCCTATGCGTAGTTTTGATTATTGATTGTGATTCTTCTACTTTCCGGGAATTGGTAAGCCTCCTGGTCAAATGGATCCCAAAGCCTTCTTGCTCAAAAAGGTTAATGCATCAGCTCAAGAAAAGTAAGAAGTCATCATTTAAGCCAATTGTCTCAATCTTATTATCCACGACAACTTTTTAGCGTGAGGCGTGTGATGCAACCTCTAGGGTTTTTTTTAGCTCAAGAGATCCATGGGTTTAACACAATTAGGGGATAGTCAACCAAAGATTCATCAACCTATAATTAAGAATTCCACATTTATTAATTATTATTATTATTATTGTTGTTGTTATTTTTATAATTGGTTTTCTCTGCTTTTCAGGGTGTATATATATACACATACATACATACATACATATAATCGTTATTACTAATGGGTGCTTGGCATTCTCTACAGATTTGTAAAAGTACAGTTTGCATATGAATAAAACTACGATAGTCCTATGGATAAAGTATGGTTCAGGTAGTCTCCAAAATATTTCTGTTTGCTAATTTATTTGTTCCTGTAGTCTATGTATCTATATATACTGAAAGCAAGGCAATTAACTTTTGACGATGCTTCAAGACCGTAGTTGGTTTGTTGGTTATATGGTTTATCATTACAATCTTATATGGTAGAACAGGTTTCATTTAATATAACTTCTCTTTATTAGTTGCCGAGTCCTTAGATATTATCCTTGGTGTTTTAAAGGTTTTTGCTGGCTTCGTGAAGGACCGGATAAGCCCATTAAGTCTAAATCTGACCTGAATACAACTGTTGGGATTAAGAAAGCCTTGGTTTTTTTACTCTGGAAAATGGACTAAAGGGATCAAGACGAATTAGTTCATGCGTGAATATAGACTCACTACTATTGGCCGCTACTTCTTCCAGCAAGGTCAGTTTCCACATTTTTTGTGTTTCTATCTTATATTATTTCTGTTGGGTTCAAAAGAATAGTCTTTATACCAGACACGTATCACATCAAAACCATTTGGATTTAAGACAACAAACCTATTGTTTGTACATTGAGTACATTGAGATGTTTATTTTGTTACCTATTTTTTTCGTCTTCTTTTCTTTGTATTTTGACACCATCAGATGTGTATGTCTGCTATTTAACTGAGAGCCGATGTACAGTGTTGTTTACTTGCTTTAGCTAGGAGATCGGCCAACACCTGTAACTGGATGGATGGTACGACTTTTTTTTGCAGTTTTTATAAATCGTTTTTAGTTATTTAAATTTATTTATTATGTGTGTAAATTGGATTCAAGCAGTGTGTAGTAGAATGTATCAATGTATACAAGCTATTTAATCATTGTTAGAGTGAAGATGGCGTGTTGGAGTTACTGATATGGCCAGGTATTTTTTTTATAAAACTTTCAAGAAGTGGTTCCTGATTGTGGTTGAATAGTTTTACATTGTTGTTTTCCGGTTAAAAATGGGTACATATCTCAGTGCTCTTAAAACATAAAAGTTCTCTTAAGATGGTGGGAATGCTTTTATTAATGGAGTTCTTTTCTTTTGTTTTAACCGAGTGTAGTTGCTACTTTTGGTCTTTTATTAGTAGTATTATGGTTTACCATGCAAAAATCTACAACCACGACACTTCATCATAAAAAACAATGTCGTTTTATCCTTGCCGTGCATCGCACGGGCTTTCCACCTAGTTTTTATGTAGTTTTAAAACTATCATTAACAAAATCTTTATTTTAATTTGTAAATAACATTTTATCCAAAAATTTGTAAGAGCATTGGTAAGAGTAAGTAAAGACTATAGGTAAGGGTAAGTAAAGACTATAGGTAAAAAGAGGTGATGAGATAGGTGAATGGTTAAAGCCACATAGATGAAATTGGATAGGTGAGTGGTCTCACTTATATAGGTGAAATCAATAGTAGGTCCAGTTTCTTTTATTTTATAATTTATTTTATTTTGATTGGGTATATTGTCGGGTATTGTATGGTATAATGAGGTATTAAATTTGAAGGTGAAAGGTTAATTAAGGGAAAAAAGATAGATGAAATGGGATAGGTGAGTGGTCTCACTTATATAGGTGAAATCAATAATAGGTCCAGTTTCTTTTATTTTATAATTTGTTTTATTTTGATTAGGTATATTGTGGGGTATTGTGAGCTATTGTGTGGTATAATGAGATATTAAATTTGAAGGTGAAAGGTTAATTAAGGGGAAAAAGATAAAGTGATGATGATGAGAAAATGATGTTGGCGTGACAGGGAAAATGTAGATAAAGACGGTAAACGGTTAATGATGGTTTAGGTAACATGATCGCAGCTCAATTGGCAATAGCCATCTTTCTTCAATGAGTCCTTGTTAATGGGTTTTAAGGGCGATCTGGAACCAAAGCCCATGCAAGTATAGGCTTTAAAATGGGGTAGACTTGACTATAGTTTTAAGGTCAAATTTTTTACAGGAAAATGAGTGTGAGACAAGTTGGTTGATTGCGAGAATTTGAAATATAGTTAAATAAAAATGTAAAAACCATAAATGAGTATCGAGCTCAAACACAAACAATAACAAAAAATTCGAGCCCAAGCTCGAACACACTTTTGAAAAGTTATTCGAGCTCGAGTCGTGCTAGAACCGAATAATTGTTAAATGAGCCAAGCTTAAAATTCTTGATACTCAACTCGACTTTAGGAAAATATGAATCGTATTTGATTGTTTAAGAAAATATTTGAGGAAATCATATACTCATATTCATTCTTAAGTTTTTGAAACTTGAGGTCATTGAGATTAATCATTTGAAAAACAATTTAAGGCCTCGCAATTATCGTAAAGAAGGATAGGGAAAGCTTTATTAGTAGAAAAATTCATATCTGGTGTATGCACACATAGTTCCTATGAAAAATGATATATGAGGGTACTTAGGTTTTAGTCTAGGCTGAATCACCTAATTCCCTAAAACCTAGGCTCTGATACCATTCTGTAACACCCCGCCGGTGGCAGAAACGCGAGATGAAACATTAAGAACATTGTGCAATGGAATTATACAGAGGAACTATATGAAACACTTATATTGAACACAAATGTTATACAAATAGTCAATTACATCACAAATGGATCCTATAAATTGGGATAAAACCGAGGCATTATGCCCGAGTCTATCAACTACAATGCATCATCAAATCCTTAAGTCCAGCTAAGCTCTTCTGCAGTTCTGCTTCTAAGTCCATAAAATCAACCTTGAAATAACCTGAAAAGATACTTGAAAATGTCAACACGAGGTTGGTGAGTTCGTAGGTTTATGTATGAACAAGTTTATTGAAAAGTCCAATAAAATCCTTATGAACACCGTAAATCTATTATGTCTGAAGGAAACCCATTTTTATACAAAGTAACTCATTATGTCAATCGGATAAAGATAAGGTAAATCATGATAAGATCCATATTAAAATCCATAAAGAGTATGTGAGTATCGAGTAGATGAGCTTTAGTAAGCACTTATGAACCGTCCCTGTCGTATTCAGAATGTCAATATCGTTAGAATAAAGACGATTTCATAGGGGTAAACATTTATTGAACAAGGTACCGAGAGAACCACCCTATTTAATACCCTCTACCCTCTGCAGAATAGGATGCACGTATGAACTTTATAGAATGCCGGGTGAACCATCCCATATGGTATTCCTCTATTCACAGCCGAGTAGGATGTACTTATGAACATGTGGGCGCCCCATATGGTATCCCTCACTCTCGACAGAGTGGATGCACGTAAAACCACATACAAAACACAAGGCAATCACACATTTTTGCACCAAATAAGATCATGACAACATATTTATGAACATGACAACCCCTTTTTATGATCATAACGATCTAATTAAGAATATATATATATATATATATATATATATGACATGGCATGACTCACTTGACCACACAACGACATGACTCACACGACAGCACAATGCCATGGCTCACACAACAACACAATGACATGGCTCACACAACATCACAATGACATGCCTCGACTACCTATGGCATGACATGACTCAAGCACCTCCACAATGACATGACTCAACACATATGACATGGCATGACTCGATCACAATATTGAACGGATGAGTCTGACTAAGGCACCTATACTCCGAAACGTCACATAGGTAATATGTAAAGCAAAGTTTGTATCTACGACATAAAACAGTAGAAAACAATTTTAGTATCCTTTCACCCCAAAAGCTCGATAAAAGGGGCTACGAAACTCACCTGAAAGTCGATATATGCAAAGGTTAGTTATACAATAAGTCCTGAGTTCGGAACGTCTCCCACGCCAAGTCTCGTGTACGAATGTCAACCAACGATCTAAACAAACAATTTACACGATAAGTCCTCACGCATAACGAAACATTCAAGTCTAAACTAGTGCCCCTAAGAAATGCCATTGATTCTCGCGTAACAAAGTTTGTCTCGTTCATTAAGGTTTATCGAAAAGTCCATTTAATCGCATAATGTGTTACTTTTAAACCTTAATTCAATTTCGTTAAGTTTGTTAAGTCATGTTTTCCTTTGTTAAAACGTTTAGGATTACGAAAGCGTTTTAGAATGATTAAATACGAATAACTAACACTTTAAGATACTCGAAAAGTCAAATTTCAGATTAAACATACGTTGACCAAGTCAAACACGCGTTGACAAGGTCAACAGACCAAGCACGCGCGGTTTTAAAAGCATGGACCAAACAAGCGCGTTTTTGACTAGAACCCCAACTCGTGGGCAACATTTTGACACCAAAACGACTCGATTTTTGCTTAAACACGAGGTATATCGTTAATACAATACCTAGAAAACATCAAGGAACGATTTAGACTCGAAAACAACACGATTTTAAGCTTGAAAACTCAAAAACGCATTGAGCCTATCCAAACTCCTGCGAGTTTGGAAAAACCCACACGGTTTTGACATTAAACATATGAAAACGACTCGTTTAATGTCTAGAAATCGACCCAAGTGATAGATAAACATGTTCCCTAAAGATTTGATACGAAAAACGACCCGAAACATTCGATTTTGAAGCTTAAACTCGCGGTCCATCTTCATGGACGAGTTTGGAAACTTTGAAACTCATTTTCGAGATTAACAAGGCATTTCCTAGCAAACACGAAGGATTACCAACATAAACACTTACCAATCGATTCACAAACGGATTTGATTCAAAGATTTGAGAGAAAATTTCCTAGAGAGATAAACTAGAGAGAGAGTGAGTTCTTGAGAATGAAAGGAAAAGTGGTGGGAAGTTGCTGATGGTTTCTCGAAAGTTTAAATTTATGTGTAAACAATTCATATGGTTTGAAATTGTAATGTAATAGCATAGTTTTATTGAAATTATATGGTTTCTGCTTGGAAAGTCAACTTTACTAAACAAGAAAGTTGAATAGAGATGAGTAGAGATATATTTTTGATACCTTAACAGAGTTTCTATAATTAAGTAGTTCTTACTAGTCTAATGGGTGAGAGAGACCATCTCTAACCTTCCTAGAGACGAAGTCTTGATGATGTCATTTGTAGTATT
>JAOEHQ010025865.1:0-13853 GCA_025447715.1 Asclepias incarnata
TGGAGGTGTCATTCGTGAGCCTTTTCTGGGGAAATACACCCTTATTCTTGCTTGTTCTCCAAAATCTGAATATCTCATTTCACGTATAGTAATCCGTGTGGTTTTGCCAACAATATACCTGTGAACCGATCAGTCCTTCCACACATGAATTTGATAATAATAATAGTAGGAAAAGTAGAGCAACCTTCATGAGTCAAATTTGGCAGAAAGCAAGAAGAAATGACCTGGAACTCAAAGTTGGGTGAAAAGAATGATAGACACCTGCCTACGAAATACGAATTTACATGTTTTATTTGGTGACATAAGAATCTACTTCTATTAGGCATGATGCAAGTACAGATTAGTGTTCATATAAGTACTAAATATCTGGCTGCAGTAATTCTCTGTTACGGATTGTGGGGATTAAGATTAACCTAGTTATAATATCAAATCAAGGATTGTGAGCACAGCAAAAGGTAAAATGAAGCCAATGCTAGAATTAAAATGGGCTAACACAAGAGTTGGTTCAAATTAATTGAAGATACAATCACTAGTTAATAAACAACAAACAGATTCAAGTAAAGCACAACCGCAAAAACATACCATTTAGTTTAAAATGTTCATATACAAGGTTTATTCTTTGATATATTCGGTTATGGTAACTTGCATCTCTATATCATTTCATCCCAATGTTACACACATATACCATCTTAGAAGAATCCTACACCAGAGCTTACAATTAATGTTGAGTTATTAAGTCGAGTGGATGTAGGAAACAATTAATCTCAATCCAAGTGAAACGCCACAGGGCATGTGGCGTATAAATTCTCTGATTGTTAAAAAGATGATGCACATCGATCTCATGCCATATGTATGTTTATATGGGTATGTCATGTCTTCACCGGTGTTTTTTATTGCCAATTTGGCTATTTCTTTAGGGATAATGACCTGTGCATGTAATGAACTATGCCAAAATGTTTATGCGATGTAATGATTTAATCGGACGTCTATGAAATGTAATTAACTTTTAAATCTGTCCAAAATATGTAAAAGGGTGGTGCCACGTCATGTCACGTCGGATGGCACGTCATGCCATGTCAAATGCCACGTAATGAAGTTACATTTTTTGGACAGATTTAGAAGTTAATTACATTGTATAGACGCCCGACTAAATCATTACATCGCATAAACATTTTGGCATAGTTTATTACATTCATAGGTCATTGTCCCATTTCTTTAACATACGATGTTGCTTCAATCCCAAGTACTTTTGAACCTAAAGGCTATTAATCATATGAAAAATGTATTATTACCCTAATCACATAGACGGCAAGGCTTCATATTTAGTTTATTTACCTGATACCTAGCTGCAAATTAAGCATCAGATGGTAGGACTTAATGCCGTCAGAAATGTCTGAAGATGACTTCTTTTTCACTTCCTTCATATGATATTTGCGTTGTTGTTCCCTTTTGAATGATAATCCTGCATTAGTATTTGTGTTTTCTTTGATCAGAACTCCTTCTATGTATTCCTGTTCATAAATTACAGTAGTATCCTCATCCACTTCAGTTTCCCCTTCCTCAGAGCTATGAGATAATATGTCAGTATTGTCTAACGCAGAGAACTCCGTTGCTGAATCCCCATTACTCCTATCTTCTTCCAAGGATACTCTCTTGCCTGACTTGAAAACCCCAATAATAGATACCTGTTTAGATAGCCTACGGCTTATACTTCGTTTTATCCCCTTGAAAACTTTCTTTTGGCTTAATCTTCTTGAAAACCGGTTCTTATTTCCTGCAGGATAGAACGTGCCGCGTCCATCCTTAATGCCATTGGTCCATATTCCAAAATAGTAACTACCATCTGCAAACCTATAAACGCCTGACCCGTGTCTATACCCATTTGACCAATACCCATCAAACAAATCACCATTATGCCATTTCATCACGCCTCTACCACACATCAATCCAGCTTTCCAGGTTCCAATATACATGTCACCATTACACCAAGCATATTTACCGCTACCTTCATGCACTCCCTGCTTCCAAGAACCATCATAAATATCAGAATTACTATATTGCTTTCTTCCAAACCCATGTTGAATGTTCAACATCCAAGAGCCTACATAAATAGACCCATCTGAATTTTTCAATGTGCCAAATCCATTAAGAAAGCCACCAGCAATATCACCCTCATAGCTTTTTCCGCAAGACCAAGTGATACGTCCAACCCCGGTCATTTTCCCTTCTTCCCAATCACCCTCATAAACTGTACCGTCTAACCATGTGTATTTACCTTTGCCATGGGGAATCTTTCCCTTCACATCACCATAGTACACACCTCTGTTTATAAGAATCTCCATATGTGTTCTGAAACCATAAGGGATATCCACTATAGTCAAAATTGCAAATATTCACCATTGTCAATTTTGAATAATACAAGATACCTTTTCAAGCCTAAAAGATTTTTTTTTTTTTTAGTTCTTATAAAATAAAACAAATCATTTGAATTTAATTAGCACAAATCCTGTATATTGTTTTTGCAACAAGTCAATATTAATATGCTGTAACACTAAATGTAATATTGTTTTCTCACAAGAGGTATCGGGCTCCAAGGTTCCCCTGGTAAACATATTGAGGGTGCCTAGGTAAATGGTTCTAAAAAGGTCACAGGGATAACCCGTTAGGCCGCGTACATTTAGGCAAAAAGTCATCCCCGGATAATCCATATAGGAAAAAACACCTCCCCTTTTTCTAAATGTATTTGCAATATATATAATAAGGGACAAGTGGTAAAGTTGTTCAATTTTGCTATTGTGTATATCTAATTCACAATAAGAAAAAAAAAACATGAAAATATATTGGACCCTTTAAATTTTGCTATGTTGTGTATTGAACTCAACACTATCATACATACATATTATTATATATATATATCAAACTTTCAATTTATTTCTATTGTATGTATTCACATACGATAGCAAAATTGAAGATTTGAAATCATAGGCGGAACTATTAAGGGGTTGAGGAAGTCCCGGCCTCCTAAAATTTTCTTTTATATATATGTTTTACGTATTACATGAATGTGTACATATATAAAAAAAAATTGCGTTCTACATATCAATTGAACTTGGCCCCGCAAAATAATTGGTCTTAGGCCCCTCAAACAAATTGATCACGTACCGCCAATGTTTGAAATAAGCACATACAATACAATAGCAAAACAAGGGGGCATGAAAGTCTGGCTTTCATGTTATTAAAGTATTAGTTGCATGGGTCTTTTGTACCAGTCTAATCATATATTGCTTACTTTAGATAGAAGACACTTTACAGATTGCCTTTTTTTATTACTAATCATAGACCTACCTTTGTTTATAGCGGATTCAGTACAATTGTGGACCTTTCTCTACCATGCATAACAAGATATAAAGTCTTCTGTATATGCAATAATGGAGCAGAGATGGGCAATTATCATTATTCTGTCAAAAACCTTTAAAATAATAATAATAATAATTGTCAGAATAACAACATTAACATACTGAGAATTAATTCTTTCTGTTCTCAAACTTAAAAAAACTGATGCTTTTACCATTCTTGTGTTTTATTCACCTGCTTCCATTTTATGCAATATGTTAATTGCTGACTTTGTTGGCAGCAGTCATATATAGATATATATACATATATACTTCTACTTACACTATGACAGCAGTTATAATTATATGTACTACTACTTACACAACCTTAGATGATGTTTTTTTTGGCATATGTATATATATAGTTTAATGTTTTGAAGGACTAATTAATAACATATTTTTGTAACAGAAATAGAAATGTTGCATGTGTTACACCCTAAACAATACCTACAAAAACTATACATGATGTAATATCCCAATTTGATTTCAAAACTTATCTGCGGAAAGTGCATTTCGATCTCAAAGATTGAACAACTGATAAAATATAAATCAAGGAGCAGAATTATAAACCAGATTTCCTCATATTTTGAAACCAAAATATAAATTAACTTACCAGTCTTTTTGACTCAAGACGTACGCAGCCTAACCGGGGTATCTAGTTGATCGTTTCTGACTATTTTTCTGGCCATCTCCAAGATGTTTACATAAGTAGGTTGGAGCTCTTGTCAAGAAACAGGACGCCTGGCTACTAGGTCACCACTTGAAAGATATGTATATAATTACATAGAAAAATTAAAAATCAGATACCAACATGAGATCACGGCCAAACTGATCCTAAAGTTACACTACTCAATCGACCCTTAAACTAACAATGATGCTAAGACCAACCAAGGAGAATTGTTTTGAAATTAGTTAACAATAATGATAGATATGACTAAATTCATAAACCGAAACATGCCTAAGAAATAGATCAACACAAATGGCAAGATTGAAGGTGAATAAAGAGAAAGAGTAAGGGAATCGATGTGTTAATAGTTGAGTTTAACATGTTTAGATGATTTTAGGCGTATATATGTATCTCGTTAGTTAACTAACACTTGATCACTTCATATATATAACGATCTAAATTGATTCATTATATTCATCGTGGCGAAATCAGAACCAGAAAACATAAATGTGGTAAAAGTGAAACTTATGTCGTGTAGGACATTTCACAAGTTTAAGAAGAGAAAAAACCGAATCTAGTAACTGATAAGGATGTTAGTAATGATGAATAAATACAAAACAAAACGAATATATATAATAACTCACCTGTAAAAATTAAGCAAGATTTATATATATATTTGCATATATATATATATATATAAATTCCAAAGAAAATTCAACTCAATTTAATGATAGCAAATGGCCGAACTTCAAACTCAACTATCAGGAATTCTGACGTTTGGAAGTTAAGGAGAATTCTTTATAAACGAAAATAATATAGTGAATAAGGTTTAAGGGGAATAATTGAGAAGAATACGTCCCAAGCATGCACTACAGTGTCTGCAGTAAGTATGACCGTTGGATATCAGATCAATGGTCTGTGATGTGTTACTGGTCCTTTTTGTCGACCATATTGAAGGTCCAGGTTGTTCAAATTGAAATGAAAGGTCATATTCTTATTAGATATGTGTAAAGTAAAAGCGAACAAAATTGTTGTCATCGAATTTAATACATCTATATCAACCAATATGACAAATAGATGGAGTATACATTTTATATTTTCAAATAATTTTTTATGAGCCAATGGTTTTCGGCTAAGTGGTTGAGGTGAAATGACTTTAATAATGAAGAGGTTTGAGTTGAAGTTTCAAATATGTCTAAAAAATTGGGGTTACAAATTGAGCCATCGGGTTTTCGCTGACCTTTGGTAGGTTTTCTACTGTAGGTTGGCTAGCGGCCTGTCAGTGATCTAACTTCCCGTTAAACAATAATAATAATAGTAATTTTTTAAGTAAAAGGTATGCACCCTGGTTCATTTTATATATATATATAAGAAACAAATAAGTTCTAGCATCTCGATTGTGTGTTAGGACGATAATTACATCAAACATGCACCAAGTGCGACAACCACATCCCAATAATGAGTGGCATGCCACTCCATTCTTGCTACCTAGACGTCGAATAAAAGCACATAAAACTAGATACAAATGTTACTATCCGCTAGCTAATGAGAAGAGAAGATCCCAAGAAGTCGATGAGAGTCAGGTTCAGCTCGCATAGCGAGCAACACAAGGGGCCAATCTGATTCGATCCTTGGACATCCCATTGCCTTAGTAGGTCTTGAGTCTTTTAGTTTTCTTTTGATCACCAACCACATCAAGAAAGCATGCTTAGGGATACTATGCTGAAACCAACCAAAGAATACCATGGGACTACTTCTGCTCTGGGTCGAATATCTTCCCTTAGAAAGTGGTGTAGAGATATGTATATATTAGGGACTATTCTTGTAATTAGTTGATAGTTAGTTGTTAACCTACTTGTATATATAGGCTTCTTGTATTCTCTTTGTTAGGACCAAGATTTGCTGATAAAGACTTGGTCGCTGAGGTGTGTTCTCAGCGAGTCATCAGTGAGCCATTTTAGAAGATGATGTGTTGATCTTATCTGCAACTTGTAAGTCAAAAATGAGTGGGAAAGTGAAAGAGAAGACCTGATCCCAATGTACCAAAAAACTGACAGTCAACAGAACATGTAATCTGTTGTATCCTCTTTGGGATAAATACAAGAATGTGTAAATCCACTCACAGGTTTCTCTTTCACCTAAAATGGCAAAACAACAAGATGACAATTGAGAAGCATTAATTGAAAATGTACTCCACCGATGGATGGTTGACAACCTCTCTCACGTCAACATCCAACTATCAGAGTTTGTTGCCTCTCATCCACTATAAAAGGCAACACTTGATGAAGACATTTCGGTGTTGGTTAGTCCAAGAAAATTACTAAGTGTATTTTGATTTGCTTTACATTTTACTAAGTGTATTTGTAAACCCGGTTGAGTCTCTAGTTAGTCTAGACTCCACAACTAGTTTAGTCATTCGACCATTGTATAGCTGTTTAATGTATTGCTCTATTAATACATCATACAATTGGTTAACTAGTTTGTGTTTTTTAATTTTTGCTATTTATTTACTATTAATTACTTTCTGTTTATAAGTTGTGCAAATCTGGGAACCAACAACTGGTATCAGAGCAAATGTTTCTAACTTTCTGAAACAGATCTGAAATTTTGCAAACTTCTATTTACTTTATTTTTTCTCATAAACTGTTTTACTTTCTATTTCTTTTATAAATCTTTTAATGGCTACCACTCTTGTCCTTGTCAATACAAGAGACTTTGGGTATGTGTTTATACCCCCAAAGTTTGAACCCAAAGACTTTGGATCTTGGAAGGAAAGGATGCTCCTACATATTGTGGGAGTTGAACCTTACCTAATGACAATTTTGACAAAAGGACCCTATGTTCCTACTGCAGTTTCATACATTCCTGCTGCTACTCCTAATGGTAAACCCATCTAAGAAATAATAAACAAAGCAGAAGCTCAGTGGACTGATGATGAGCATAAGCTAGTAAACCTAAATTCTAGACTTAAAAACATGCTCATTACAACCCTTCCAACTGATGTAATGAAAACTGTAATAAAATTACCAATTGCAAAACAAGTGTGGGACACTCTTTGTACTATGTTTGATGGTACTGAATATGTCATAGCCACCAAAAAAATTGACTTAAAGCGAGCATATGAAAACTTCTTTGCTCTTCCAAATGAAAATCTTGATGCACTTTAAGGGTCTGCTGAATGATATGACTAATGCTGGCATAACTCATGATACTTTTGAAGCATGCCACAAGTTCATTGACAGCTTGCCACATAAATGGCAAGGTCTCAGAAAAATTTTAAGGACCACCAAGCAAATCAAGTATCTTAACTTAGAGTCTCTCTATGGTACTCTTCAATTTGAAGAAAGAGCATTGGATCAAAACCTTAGAGCTGAGGCTGAAGCAAGAAGTCACAAGAGGAATGCTGGAAGTGTGGTCGCAAAGGATATTACCAAAAATGAGTGCATAGTTGCCATTCCAACTCTCACTGCTGCTAAGCCTAACTCTACAAAGCCTGCTGATGAATATAGGAAAAAGTATTATGAGCTTAAGGCTAATCTTGATGAGATTGATGAAGCCAAGACCCCTGCAAAAGGTCTTGTCGCTGAAGAATATCACTGGGTGGACTCGGATGAATCCGACAGCGAGGAATATGTGAATTCTATGTGTGTGTCAACGTAGCAGTCAAGAAGGTATGTACTTATGCATCTGATGAAAACAAAGCTAACCTTCTTAAATCTCTATCTGCTGATCTTCAATTCATTGAATCACTAAGAGCCGATCTTCAAGCTCGCTATGACTCAGTAAGTGCTGAGTTAAATGAAAAGAATGAGAAGCTGAAAGATCTCAGAAATGTTCATGTCCAGCTTAACTCTCAAGAACTTCTTAATCAGACTATACAACTAAACAATGAAAAACTCAAAGTTAAGGTAGCTAATCTAAAGGCAATAGTGACATCTTGGTCTAAGGCCTCTAAGCTAAATCAGAAGTGTCTCAGTGAGCTAGTGCCTGCTCAAGTTCTGGCAGTCTTGGGTGGTGACTTTCAGACTGCTGCTACTATTTCTGAAATGTTTTATGAATCACACATACCAGAATTCACTATTCCTCCCAGCGATGTCTTATCTCCTGAAGACATGAAGAAATACTACTTTGTGAAATCACAAATTAGTCCTCCTTCATATTCTCATTCTTCGACTCAAATTAGTAATTCTGAAGCTTCTGGCTCTGCTGACACAAGCAAAGCATCGAGCAGTGACATTCTATCCTTTCTCAATGCTCCAATCATAGGAATGATGCCTAATGAGGGAAGAATTCAATACTCTCCTTCCAAAAGATTTGACTGAGAAGCTTCGAGTGATGGATACAAATTATGTACTCCACAACCACTCAGTACTCTCTCTAGAGCATATGAGCCCTTCCGAAGAAGTGGGGTTGCTATTCCTTATGATTACAGCATGGCTCAGCAAACCAAACCAGTGGCTCAGCACGTTGAGGAAACTGGATCCCAGAGGATGCATGTTGCATCTTCCAATACTGATTCTCAGCAATCTCGACACTTTAATTGACGATTGAGGTCTGGTGATGCTCGCTATAAACAAACTCAACCTATGGTTCTGTGAACTCAACCCTCACCTCGGCGTGTAAGGTTTGCTGATGAATATTCTCAGCGAACCCAACCATCGCCTCGACGTGTAAGGTTTGCTGATGAATATTCTCGGCTTGTAAGATTCGCTGATGAACTTCCTTAGCGCACTCAATCTTCGCCCCATAGAGCGAGGCCCAGTACCTATAAGGGTCCATCCATGACCTTTAAAAAGAGAATGTAGACTCTTCCACCTCCTAACTATGGACCAGTAAATAGTAAGTCTATTCTTGGTCCACCTCCCAAAAAGCCAAGCCGAAAGCAAAAGCAAAAGGCTGATTCTCCTCTTGATGAACTTGCTAATAGAGTAAGTGCTATATCTATTCAGTTTCAAGATTTCATGATTCAAACACAAAGGCAAAATCTTTCTAACAGGAAGTGATACCTTTGTGGCAATCGAGATCATCTAGCTGTAGATTGTGACAGCGATACTCGAAGACCTCTCTAAAGGTCGAAGTTGTTGTCCCATCTACTACTTCACATGTTGCTTTTACCATTGGCAGCGTGGCTACACCAACTGCTGATCAAGCAACACCACTCATGTCTCCATCTGTTAACACTTTAATCAGCAGTCAAGATCCATTGACTACTGAGCCTTCTACACCTTCCTCTGTTGTTGATACCTCTATCAGCAATGAATGCACCCAACAGTGGGTTCCTAAATTAAACTAAACTCTTATCTTCTTGTTCATGCAGGGTTTGCTAGGAAAAAATGTGTGGTATATGGACAGTGGATGTTCAAAACACATTGCTGGAACCAAGTCCCTGCTGGACAACTACGTGGAGACCGATGGTCCCACTGTAGTCTTTGGTGATGACTCTACTGGTCAAACAGAAGGGTATTGTTCACTAACCAATGGGTTAGTTAAGTTTGCTAAAGTTGCTTATGTTAATGGATTGAAACATAATCTTATCAGCATAAGTGAACTGTGTGATGTTGACTACAAAGTTATCCTAGACAAACACCAGGGAACTGTATTCAACATCAACAAAGAAGTTGTCCTAGTCGCTCCTAGAAAACGTGATGTTTATCTGGTTGACTTCACTCCTATCAAAACTGACAGCGAGACATGCTTCTTTGCAAAAGTAGCCGCTGAAGTCAATTGGTTGTGGCACAAGCGTATATCGCATGTGAACTTCAAAAAAATCAACATTCTATCTAAAAGAAGTTTGGTTCGTGGTCTTCCTCCTCTCGCCTTTGAGAAGGACAGGCTTTGTGGTGCCTGTGAAAAAGGCAAAAGTCATAGAGCCACCTTTAAGACTAAGCAAGCCAACTCTATCAAGCGCTGGTTTCATCTTCTTCACATGGACCTCTTTGGTCCTGTAAATGTTCAAAGTCTAAGGGGGGGTCGATACACCCTTGTTATTGTGGATGAATATTCACGATACACTTGGACTTCCTTCCGTCATTCTAAGAGTGATACTGCTGAAAAGATCATCAACTTTATCAAAAGGATGGAAAATCTCAACAGCATTAGGGTCAAGGAGCTAAGAAGTGATCATGGCACTGAATTCAGAAACCATACAATTGAAAGCTTCTGTGCTGACAAACGCATCTCTCAGAACTTCTCTTCAGTAAGAACACCTGAACAAAATGGGGTTGCTGAAAGGGGAAATAGAACTCTCATTGAGGATACACGCACTATGCTCAGCGAATCAAATCTTCCTAGTAAGTTCTGGGCTGAGGCTGTAAATACTGCATGTCACACACAGAACAGATGCATTATTGTCAAAAGACATGACAAAACTGCATACGAAGTCCTGCGAGGTAAGAAACCTCAAATAGGATACTTCCATGTCTTTGGCTGTCCGGTCTTTATACTGAATAATAAAGACCACTTAGGTAAGTTTGAACCTAAGGTTGATGATGGTTACATTGTCGGATATTCATCAATCAGCAAGGCCTTCAGAGTATTCAATACTCGAATTCAAAAGATTGATGAATCAATCCATATCACCTTTGATGAAAACTCAACAACACTAAAGGATATACAACCTAGTGTTGATGTAGTCATCTTCAATGAATTATCTGCTCCTCCAAGTGAGGAACATGAATCTTTCACTGATGCACCCTCATCACTGCCAGAGGAAAATTCTTCACCTCCTACAACTGGTGATGAATATATTGCTTCTCACATTTATTCTATTGAGCCAATTGAACCTATTCTTCGATCAGTTAAGGTTGCCTCAGCACCTACACTAGTTCACGCTGATGCACCAATAACTGAAAATCAAGAAGAAGAAGTGTTTCATGATACCTCAGCTAATGCTGAAGCAATCGAAACAAATAAAGACACCTCCTCTGCAGACCCATCCAATGCTGAGGAAACTTTCCCAGCAAGTGGTGATCCTGTAAGTCAGGATCATTCCCATGTTGAACCAATTGTAATAGTTGATCTCTCCAACTATTCTATTGCTCCCATCGCTGATCCAATAACCACCTCTTCCGCTGTCACTCAATCATAATCCAATAATGCTCCTGCACCTCAAATGGACTATTGATAATCCATTGGAGCATGTTATTGGAGAACCAAGTGATGGGATTAAAACTCGATCAGCGACAAGTAACATATGTCTTTATGTTAATTTATTGTCAATGATTGAACCAAGAAACATTGGCGAAGCCATGGCTCATCCTTCATGGGTATCTGCCATGCAAGAAGAGCTAACCCAATTCGAGAGAAATCAAGTGTGGTTTCTTGTACCTCTTCCTTCAAGAAAAGAACCCATTGGCACAAGATGGGTTTCGTAACAAAATGGATGAGGATGGTGTGGTTACTCAAAACAAAGCTCGACTGGTTACACAAGGCTATCGACAAGCAGAAGGCATTGATTACGATGAAACCTTTGCACCAGTAGCAAGTCTTGAAGCCATTCGCTTGTTCCTTGCTCATGCTGCCTATATAGACTTCATACTCTATAAAATGGATGTTAAGAGTGTCTTTCTGAATGGCAAACTAAATGAAGAAGTCTATGTCAAGCAGCCTCCTGGTTTTGAGGATTCAGTGAATCCTCATTATGTCTACCGGCTCAACATGGCACTATATGGGCTCAAGCAAGAGCCTAGAGCCTGGTATGACACTTTCTCTAGCTTTATACTCTCTCATAAGTATACAAGGGGATCCATTGATAGCACTCTCTTTATCTATAAAAAGAATGCTGATGTGATCTATGTCCAAATCTATGTGGATGATATAATTTTTGGATCCTCTAGTAGAAAATTGTGTGACAAGTTCAGTTCGCTGATGTTCTCTAACTTTGAGATGAGCATGATGGGTGAACTCACCTTCTTTCTAGGTCTACAAGTTCGACAATTGGCAAGTGATATTTTCTTGAATCAAGAAAAATACATTTGTGACATGCTTGCTAAGTTTGATCTTAACAATGTCACCCCTAAGCGAACTCCTATGTCTCCACCCAATAATCTTCATGCTAACGCTGATGGTAAGCCAGTCAATCCCACACTGTATCGTGGAATGATAGGGTCGCTGATGTACTTGACAGTGAGTCATCCCGATATCAAGTTCTCTACTTGCTTGTGTGCTCGCTATCAAGCTAGTCCTAAAAAATCTCATCTTCTTGCTGTCAAACGCATCTTCAAGTACCTAAAAGGTACCCCCACTCTGGGTCTTTGGTACCCTAAAGACTCCAACTTTGATTTAGTTGGATATTCTGATTCTGACTATGCTGGGTGCATGTTAGATCAAAAAAGTACCAGTGGTGGATGTCAACTATTTGGGGGGAAGCTTACTAGTTGGTATAGTAAGAAGCAACATACATTATCCATCTCCACTGCTGAAGCCGAGTATGTATCAGCAGCGAGTTGTTGTGCGCAAATCTTATGGATGAAAAATCAACTCGCTGACTATGATCTAAACTACTCAAAAATACCTATCATGTGTGATAACACAAGTGCTATCGCAATTACTCATAATCCTGTTCCGTACTCTAAAACAAAGCATATTGATATAAGCTATCATTTCATACGAGACCATGTTACGAATGGTGACGTAGAAATATACTTTATACCAACCGATGATCAACTTGCTGACATCTTCACGAAACCCTTAAATGAAACCAGGTTTAAGACACTGGTCAACAAGCTTGGTATGCTAAATGATGAATCAGCAGTATGATATGTTCATAGTCTCTGAAAGCTCTCAGCGATATGTATGAGGAAATAGGTAAATTCATCGAACGCCTCGGTGACATAAGTATATATATGTTGAACCCTCCTCAATATGTCTAAGTGACATAAGAATATTAAAATGAAGTAAAAGCAGTTATCGAACGCCTTTGTGACCACTGACTGCTATAATCCATCTTCTCAGCATTTAACTATGATTTGCTGAGGCATTTATGATGTGTTCATAAATGTTGTTTCTGTAACCACAAAGATTAAATGATTTTTATAAATTACCTTAAAATTGCATTTAGTATGTCTAATGCATTTATTTAACTAAGAGTTGTGTATTGACTAAGTGTCCATGTGGCTACAATCCAAGCCGAGTATTCGGAAAATTAAATGAAGGGTCAAAATGAAAAGACACCTCAATTTTTACGCCCAAGGACATAAAGTCTGCACAAAAGTATTGTATGTCGTTTACGCATTTAATGTAAGCGGAACACATACTTGAATGTATTTTTGAAAATATATTTTGAGAATCTTTTCGTATTTCAAAATGTATCTCTCCTAAAACTTAAATTATTCTTTTAATATTGAATACGAAAAGGAAGAGAGAGAAATTGTGTAACAGTTGTCCTTGCATATTTATAGCACCCACAACCATACCCTATATAAACAAATTCTCTCATACACTTCATTCTCTTATGCTTTCATACTTATCCTCCAACACTTTCTCTCTCAAAAATCTCTCAAAACTATAACTATTGTTCATCTTCTTCTTCTTCATATCTTCTTCTTCAAATCTCAAATGGAAAATTCACCATACAAAACTCAACAACAACAAGAAAACGCACCTTCTTCATCTCCCAAAAATAATGAAGATTATCTCACTTCTGTAATCTTCAACCCAGGAGACATTCCTGGGTCTAACACCATCAAGTTTCACTCCTCAAAGATGGTTGTAAAACCTAACAACCATCTTGGCTCGTCTGAAGTACCAAAAGGTACAAAAGGATATAAGCCAATGTTCGACTTCATTCATGCCTC
>JAOEHQ010025876.1:0-13852 GCA_025447715.1 Asclepias incarnata
TGACCCCAAACAAATTTTCCAATCTAGTTATAAAAAAATAAAAATTTCATAATTAATAATAATATTTCTTTACAATCATGTTAAAAGCATTAATTATGAACTTTTTCTTTTTTTATAACTAGATTGGAAAATTTGTTTGGGGTCAAGTGGTCAACCCGACTAGACCCTATTTGAATCGCACTAGAGTTTTAATCTGTATTCTAGATTTCTACACTCCCAACCCGCCAATGTTGCCGCCTCTAGTAATTTTGGTCTTGTGTTAGCTTGCTTTTCATTCTCTGTTTTTGGTTAGTTTTGTTCTCTTTTAATTTTTTATGGATGCTCTGGATATTTTGAAGGTGATTCTTTCTGACTCAAACGTGCCCGGTGAAGGAGAACACAAAGTGATGTCGTTTATTCGGTTACAGCGTAACCTTCCAGGTTTCAATCCGAACACTCGACACTGTCTTTATGGATTGGTGAGTTGAGGAATCAATTATGCAGTTATGCTATATTTTCCATCTTATATCTCGCGTTTTCCAAATTTTTGTTGCAACTAATAATGGGGTATATTTTGATAGGATGCAGATCTTATTATGCTGTCTTTAGCCACTCATGAGGTCCATTTCTCGATATTGAGGGAGGTTAGTAAATAACGTGTTGTAAGAAATGTCAACTTTAACCAATTCACTTATTAATAGATCAGTTTGGTTTGTTCTTTCATTTCAATCAATCAAATAAAAGAATAGCTAAAAGGGAAAGGTTCAATTGAGTCGTTGAAAGTTGTTTAAAGTGTATTTTAAATGCATACAACCTCTTAAGTTGATTTTTCCTCTCCAGATTGTTATTGTTGTAACCGTGTTTTGGTAATCATAATCAACACATGTTACTCGTACAAATTGGACAAAATTGTTTGCGGGTAAACCGTAAAACCACCTGGCCTGGTCTGTTGTCTTTGTACTAAAAATGACACATGTTGACCCAGTGCGTTTTTGTTCCAGTTACCCATCTCATCCGATCTGCCAATCTTGGCACCTCTATGTATTGCCGATGCTGTCACTTGTAATAATTGCTCTATTTTTGGTCAATAAGAATGAATCTAACCTATTCAGTTTGTCAGGTAATCACAATGCCTGGTCAGCAGGAGAAATGTTTCCAATGCGGCCAAGTAGGTCATCTGGCTGCTGAGTGTCGTGGTGATTTGAATGGGAAGGCTTTGAATGATATTCCAATTCATAAAAAGAAATATCAGGTTAGATTCTCAAATAGCTTTCTTCTTGCCACCTTAAGTTAACATGCTCTGTAATTATTGTCTCATATTATCTTCTGTTATTGTGGGCAGTTCCTCAACATTTGGGTATTGCGAGAATATTTGCAATATGATTTGGAGATTCCAAATCCTCCTTTTGAGGTCAGCCTGGAAAGACTGGTGGATGATTTTGTATTTCTTTGCTTTTTTGTGGGCAATGACTTTCTTCCCCATATGCCTACATTAGAGATTCGAGAGGTATGGACAGCTGCCAGGAAATTGATTCCAAATGATAAACATATCATAAATTCTCTTTCTGCTTTTATATGAGAATGAATTGACAAAAGAAGTGGGAAATTGTATTCAAGACATTTGTGATTCATATTATTAATCAGCATTAACTGTACTAGTACATCCTATGTATTTATGTTAATAGATACATACTTTCTTTTTTCTTATGCTAATCTAGGGTGCTATAAATTTGCTAGTGCAAATCTATAGAAAGGAGTTTGCTGCAATGGGCGGTTATCTTACTGACTGCGGGGAGGTAATTGTGCCTTTTTGGTCACTACTTGAAATTATTTCTTTTTGAATCTTCGATATTTAATCTGTGTAGTTTTTTTTTGGTATGCTGTAATTTTGTGCCACTACTTTTGTGTTTTCTGTCTTCTTTGACCTGTTGATTTAAGTGTAGACAAAATCTAGTGATCTTGACAGTTCTGTAGCTTACAAGGGATTGGTCACTAGGGTGGTTCACATACAAAGCAATCTTATAATCACTAATATCTAGATGTTGGATAGGCCTAGCATCATAAATAATATAGGAATCTAGACCTAATAGGACAGGAAGGAAGATCGGAAGTAACTACTAGCTAGATAAAAAAAAAATGAAAATGTTTATAGAGCCAGATATGTTCCCAAAGATCTTTTTATTAAATAATTACTTGCATAAAACATAGTTGACAAATTGGGCATACCCCCATATTCTATACAACCAGCTAATAAAATAGGTGGATGAGTGGGTCATGCCTCACCAAACAACTTCTGAACAAAAAAAGAGATGTCTAACAAGAGAATACATCTCCAAGTAATAGGAAGCAATGGGACAAACTCCAAAATATTCTCTCACTACATGTAATAACAGTTATATAGCAGAGTCGTAGCTCATAAGTTGAGTGAGGTTATATTTACTACATCTATGTGTACGTTTGTCGTTAGAATATGCACATACTTGCAATTTATACTTCTCTGTTAGTATTTATTGGCTGGCTTGATTGTGATTGGTTGTAAACTTGTAATCATATTTCATAGAACTCTATATCTTTGTATGTATATACCAATACCTGAATTTCAGGTCTTGCTGGACAGAGTTGAGCACTTTATTCAGGCAGTTGCAATTCATGAAGACCAAATCTTTCAAAAGCGCGCCCGCATACAAAGGGTAATTTTTTTTTTTTTCATTTTTTCATTTTTTTTTTGTCTCAATTGGCTTTGGTACCTCAATGCATACCTATACCTTATGTACCAATAAGGCCGTGTTCCCAATTGTTATTATTTGTATATTCTACTGATTATCAATGAAGGTAGAATTTCATGTTCTGTGCTGGTTTGTTTTAATTTAGGCGTATGAGAACAATGAAGAATATAAACGTAAAGCAAGACAAGAGGTTGACGAGGAGCCCGTGGCTCCTGTAGTGGACAAGGTACAATAATATCTTTTCTATGTAATGCTTGAAAGTTTGCTTAACATATGTTATATTTAAAACCATATCATATTATTTAGAATGCATGTTTATTATTTTCTCAGAAAAACATATTTGAATCAAAGAGTCATAAACCTTTAAGTTTGACATATGTTGTGCTTAGTAATGTTATGGAGACTTGGAACCCTGTTTGCTCTTTTCTTGGTTCCATAATAAGATAGAAAGGTCACAGTTACCGGATACAACTGCAGTTATCCGACTATTTAGCAAAGTATGCTCTTACTAGGCTGCTTGGTGCTTACAGATGTCCTTAAGTATACTGATTCTATACTTTCTAATATATTGCTTTTTTCTTATTTCTCAGATTAAATTGGGGGAACCTGGGTACAAGGAAAGGTATTATAATGAGAAGTTAAATTTGTCAGATCCAAAGGAGGTTGAAAAAGTTAAAAGGCAAATGGTGAGTCCCAACCCTAACTCACTAAAGACGGATATACCATAGTGTTATATTTAGCTTATATCTTTTCAACCATAGTTTCTTAAATGGTGTACACACTGCTGTCCTCTTTTACATCGTTGGTTGCATATGCAGGTATTGAGTTACGTGGAGGGATTATGCTGGGTCTGCCGGTATTACTATCAGGGTGTTTGCTCTTGGCAGTGGTACTTAAAACTTGTTGACAATACACTTTGTTTCTTTTTATGCTTTCCGCCCCTTTAATAATAGCTGAAACGGACAAATCTGCATGTGGTGAGATGAATTATTATGTGCTAGGTAGCTTGCAAGGGTTCACACCGTAGGATTAAAGGGGTCCTGTAGACATTGGGCGTTTAAGCCCAGGATATAGTGATTGAAGATCTGAAGTGCATGTCTTAGGGCTTTAAACCCTAACTAATTATTAAAAAAAACTTTATTGTATAAGGTGGACCATATGCCTCTCAGTGCAAGTTCACCGAGTTAATTATTATGTGGAGACTAAAGGGTCAACCTGATAAAATGTTTGGTTACTTTTAGCGATGTGGGATATAGTTTATTTCAGTCCTTCAATGTAAAATCTGTTTACCATGTTGCTGCACAACCCTATTTTTGGCATTATTTCTTTTACTTTTGACTTGCTAGTTGTATCTATTACTTCGAGTTGTTGAATGATCTTACTATGTTTGTAGCTTCTGAAGTTCATTTTTATTTTTTTGTAGAGTTTCTTTTGATATAAATCATTTAGCAGTACTTATTTAGTCATCATCAATTTAGTATTTATGTTGTGTCATGCTAGTATTATAAACTCGGAACACTGTATTTTTTTAATCTGAAATGTAATTTGTGATTAAGCCATTAAGGATTTAAGGGGAAAAAACTATAGAATGGCCAATGAAATAGAAGATTCATTTTGCTTGTTAACTCTAGTTTAATTGCTAATATTCCTTTTCTAATATCAGGTGTTAACTTAAGATTTAAATATTCAAAGCAAAGAACTGCTAATTAACATTGTGCTTACGGTGTTAATTGTCTGACTGTTTTCCAGGTATTATCCGTATCATTATGCCCCATTTGCATCTGATCTTAAAGATTTAGGTGATCTGGAGATAACCTTTTTTTTGGGAGAGCCATTTAAGCCCTTTGATCAGCTTATGGGAACTTTGCCAGCTGCAAGGTATTTCATACTTATTAATCGGAATTAGCATATGTTTTGCTTGCCTTATTTTTTTTAATATGTCAACGTAGCAGTGTCCTATCTTATTAAATCAGTTTATCTTATATGTCCTTTTGTGCTACAGTTCAAATGCTCTGCCCGACAATTACAGAAAACTGATGACTGATCCATCATCACCCATTATCAACTTCTACCCTTTTGGTAACTTCAGTCAATTTGCAATAATTAGTCTCAGTGCTGATGTATAATGAGGGAAAAGAAAATTAATCATGAAAGTAACATTGAGGTTTATATGTATATTCACATGTAGATTTTGACATCGACATGAATGGAAAGCGTTTTTCATGGCAGGTAATTTTGTGTTTGTCAAACAATTATTGTTCTATTGATATCCCTGTTTTGCTCATCATAGTATTTCTTCTCTTTAATGTTTGCCATGAATGTAGGGTGTAGCCAAATTGCCATTTATTGACGAGAAGAAGCTACTCACTGAAACGAGAAAGCTTGAGGACACTTTAACAGTTAAGTATATTTCAAGTTTGCGATTGTTATGTCTCATGCATTTCGGAAGTATAATTTTGTTTCAAGTGAAGTAAGAAGAATTTTAATGGAAATAATAGAATCTCTATGTAGTATAAAAACATAATGAAATGAAGATATCGTCTCACCAGATCACATAAGAATATAAGAGGCTTACTTTAAAAAATATAATTTAGTGTATGATTAGATAAGTGAAGCCATTTTGAACACCGAGTGTTCAAAGGTAAAATTTCTGTTCATATCATTCAATGGCTAATGCAAAGTTTGGGTTTCTGTTTACAGGCTGAAGAGCGAGCTCGAAATAGTGTTTCCTTTGATTTATTGTACGTATCTCCACATAGTAGCTTGGCCCCACAAGTTTATGCATATTATAATTATTTCTATCAGACGCACCCAAGTCAAAGATGCCTCTGGCTAGTTGATGTATATGCTAGGTTTGGTTGTTACTGCTTTTTTGTGCTATACTTGTTTTTTTCCTGTTCTCGCCTTTTTTTTTCTTTTTTCTTTTTGTAGATTTAAGCTTTAAGGTATTATGTTGAATCTATGCAGTGGTGGAATGAATGGTTATCTGTGGTTGTGTGAGAGAAATGGTTGGAGAGCGGTACTTCAGTCTCCTATTAGTGGTTTGGAAGATATTGTGGATAACCATGTGCCGTAAGTTTCTCTTATCTGAGTGATGATTATAAATCCATTTTCCCTTGATTTAACCATAACCTTTCTTGTTTGGCAGAAACATTACTTATATCAATCCACCATCCCATAAACATATTCCAGAACCTCCAAGAGGAGTAGCTATGCCAAAGAAGGTGTGTTGTGATCATTTGCCCCTCCCCTTTCACTCTCTTCTTCCCCAACCCTTTTCTGGTAGACCTGATAAAACTATGATAATGTTTTGCCTATGTGTATAAAATGATGTACATTGACTTCTAATGAAAAATAATGTTAACATCGCTGCAGATTTTGACACCTCTTGATATCAAACCTCTGCCTATTTTATGGCATGAAGACAATAGCGGGCGTCGCTCTCAAGGCAGTTATAATAATAGGTATGCATGCATCTCTGTTGCTCTCTCTCTCTCACACACATCCACCCATGTCCAGGACACACATGATAGTCAGGGTTGTACATTGAACTTTCTAACTGGACAAATTAATACCTTGATAAACATTGCTTGTTTGCTAGTGTGCCGAGTTGATTTCATTAGGTTATTTAGTTCTGATCATAATCCAACTAGCAAGTCATCTCTATTCATTTGGGAACAATGGAGATATTTGAAGTTGGTACACATAAGCCATAGTTTAGTAACTGGCCAAACTGGATTCGGATTTGACAGTGTCTAATTTTAGGGCAATTCAAAAGGGGAAGGGTTGTGTTTGTTTGACCCACAAACATTATTTGCTAAGTTTTTTTAATATATAGTTAATGCCTTAATTATGATTACAAAGATAATATTATTACGATAGTAGAAAAAATGTGGAAGCAGTAATGATTTAGGAGGTTGTAATGATTTGACACATAATTGCACGGCTTTTGATGTTCTTTTAGCTACTATTTTATATTTGAACCATTTGACCTGTTTGAGATAACCACAACCTAAATTAAACCATTCATAAGTAAATAAGTAAATGAGTAGATGTTGCCATCTCTAAATCTATTACATTGCTCTTACTCAGGCCACAAGTACCTGGGGCAATACATGGAAACGTGTTAGGAGAAGCTGCTCACCGACTCTTAAACAACTCACTGAATATCAGATCCAGTGGTAATTCTTCCGGATTCTATGACCAATCACAGTACAGAAATGGTCCAAACAACAATCTGCAACAGAGGCCCAGACCAGCTGGACCATCGGGTTACCAAAGGAATTACAATGAGGGTTCAAGTTATTATAACAATTATTCCAATCCTAGGGGGCTAATCCCTAGGCCCAACTTCGGATTCTCTCCTAACAACTTTCAAGCGAATAGACAGAATTCAAAACAGCAAGAAAGTTCTACTTACCAAGACCAGTACCAAGATCTGAATAATGGCATGGCTGGTTTAACTATGGAAAGTGGGCCTAGAAACAGACCATATCCAGTTAGGATGATGCAACCACAAACCGCACATAACCAGAACCTTGGTAATTTTCCACCTCCACCTCCTTATACGCCCCCCATGATGGTAGACAGAAATCAACAAGCAAAGAAGGTTTATCAAATCAAGACTCGTGATTGACAATATTTTGATTCTGGAATATAAATCCAATGTAATTTGTATTTTGGTGTAGCAGTGTACCTTATCTAAGTGTTGAAGGATGTAAGATTATCGCCACCACAAAGTTGGCCGGGTGATCATTGGTAATTTAAGAGACATTAGAGGCTTTTTTTGTTGTATATCATAGCTGTTTATATGACAAGATTAGTGATGGTTACAGATTGGATAGAGAAAGTGTTTCACTGGTTCGGCATCCTCTTCTAATGTTCATGGGGTTGCGGAACAACATTGTGAACTTATTTTTGTTGTTACTTGAAAATTATTTATGCATATAACCGGATTTGTGTAGCTTTATCTGTTTATTATCATTTGAAATTTATCTTTTTTTTTCAGTCTTTATGACTGAATTTATGCAGCTTTGATCTGGTTTCTTGGTAACTTTGCATTATGTTCTACTACCATACACTAGGCCGCCTCAATGGGTACAGTCCCTAAGGACAATAAAAATAAAGCCACAGGTTTCGTAAAATATAGAGTTGGCCGGGTTGATGGTTCAATCAAGGTTGGACTGAGCCCTTTAT
Organism: Asclepias incarnata; assembly: GCA_025447715.1. Lineage (NCBI taxonomy): Eukaryota > Viridiplantae > Streptophyta > Magnoliopsida > Gentianales > Apocynaceae > Asclepias > Asclepias incarnata. The sequence goes on from JAOEHQ010025876.1 coordinate 7,902, forward strand.
ACTTTTTATCTGCGTTAGTTTCATCTAAAAATTTTATGCATTACTATTACTATTACTATATATATTAAGACTGATAAGAGTGAGGCGTTAAATAGGCGTCAGTCGGTTCGAGAACGCCGGGGAACGCCTGCCACACCGCCCCATGGGGCGTTCCCCTCTAGTCAAAGCTAGTCAATGGCACATATCCGATGTCCACTTTTCCTGCAAAAACTACTGGTCACTGTGTGTGTGTGTCCACTTTCCCTTCAAAAAGTCACCTTTTCCTATAAAAAAACAAAAGATCCCCCCCACCCCAGACACGCACACACACACATATTAGCTTTTTCCATTTAATATTATCACCAAAACCAATATAGTTTTTTTAATTAATAATATAAAATAAAATAAATAGGGGCTTCCTTTGGACGCCCCACTCCAGCTAAAATCAAAAGACGCCCCCTTTGCTGACTGAGCGCCACATGGCAAGAGACGCCCCCTCCAGGGCTTCCATCAGGAGCCCTCACTCCTAACAGTCTAACAAGGAGTCTAGAATTTGTTAAGTTCAGCTTAGTTATGTTAGACTGTCCGGAATGGTAATGTAGGGGCACGCCCTTTTTGGGGATTTTTTTTTTTACTTTATATATTTATTAATATATTATGTTTGTGTGTGCAAAAGAGGGGCACGCCCGTGATAAATGGAAAGTTTACAAAACAATTTCACAAATATTCATGCAAAAAGTGTTGCCATGTGTACAAGGCACGCCCTTTAAAGGGCCCATTCCCAATGGTAAAGTCTTGCGTGCTTGTGTTCGATGCATGGGTTGGATTACCGATATGAAATTGAGGCATTGAGTTACATTGCAATATTTTGCTTTTGTACTATATATATATATATATATATATATTTATCTTTGCTACAACCATTAATTCAGCAAAAAGTGATTCTCAGTTGGAGTTCTCCTTTATCCATCGGCTTTCAAAAGTCACGAGTTGCATTTAAAACACGCAACTAATTTGAAATTGACCCGCTACGTACGATACATAAAAGACACTATATATAAAGTTACAAACAATAAAAGTAGAGCAAAGTGAAACGAATTAGTTGCCTTTTTTCATCTCACTTTCAACGTGCTTTAACCCCCTTTTTTTTCATATTGTCTTTTTCTTTTCATTAGTCAATTCAGTTATAAAAAGATAGAGTGTTATATATAGTTAGTTTAGATAATTTGGTAGATAAATTCATTTGGAACATGCATCATGTGACGGTAAACGGATAAAGGTTTTACTGTTCAAGTTTAAACAAACAAGGTTTTTTACTCAAATGTACGCAATCTTAACCGTCGTTGGCAGAGCCAAAATTTGGCATTAAGGGAGGTTGGCTACTTGATTAGGAGGGTGATTGGAGAAAATCATGTTGATTTAACATTTGAAAATGAAAACTCAGATAAAAAGTTGTGTTGGTTGAAAGCCAATTAAGTACCCTTTAACCCCCCATACTAGCTCCACCTTTGCTAATCGTGGTATACCTATGTATAGTCGTTTCCATACCACTTCCCTTGTCACCCTTAAATAATACTTTATTTAATGAAGTTCAAGCAAAAAATTTCATGTAAAAACATCCGGTCTTCTGACTATTGACCAATTTGGAGGCAATTACATATCATGACTAAAATTTATAAGCTTGAATAATCACTAAAATGTTTCATTTGATGTGATTGCGTAAACATAAAACATTGATAATTTGGTGTGTAAAATCCATAATTAAATTGATGACTGTATTAAATGTAATTTCTTTACCGTTCATAAAAAAAAAAGCAATTTCTTTCAACTAAAAATAAAAGGAACTATAAAAGTATTTAATGAATATTCAAAGGGAGGAGGTTGTGTTATGTAGATAGTTGAAGGTAGGTGGATGCATAAAGTGTAAAAAGGAAGTAGGTGACAGTGAAGAGAGAGGGTTGGGTAAAACGACAGAGATACGCTGGTGACGGAGCACAGAGTGGCATTTTTTGCTGATTCAACGTGGGCCCTCCCTTAATTACACCTCCTAAATACTTACAATTTTTATTCCAATTTTTTTATATTTCTAATTAAATTTTTATATTTTTTTTATATAAAATACTTACAATTTTTATATATATTTTTAAAATACTTACAATTCTTTTATATTTTTTTATTCCAATTTTTATAATTTTTTTATATTTCTTTTATTACAATTTTTTTATATTTCTAATAAAATTATGACCCGTCAATACACGTGACATCTTTTAGACATATTTTTAAACATAAAATAAGAATAAAAATAATAATAAAAAATATATAAAAAAAATTATATGTTAGTTATTCATAATCAAAAGTTAAAAAATATTATAATAAATAATCACTTTATTTATACACATCTTATATTTGAAAAAAAAAAATTAAAACGAAACGAATTAATGTATTATATTTTTTACATTTTAAGAAGACAACAATTACCATAATTTTATTTTTTATTTTTTCTTTCAAAAAGACAAAAACTCACAAATACAAACGTATGTCCTTTTTAAAAACAAACATTGATGCAACATATAATCGATGATTAAGCAAAATCCCTACACATACATATAATTTAAAAGGTTATAAATAAACAATATTACATTATAGATATAAAAATAGCTTAAATTTTTATCTCTTTATTAGTTTAGTTGTGTAACTCAAACTTTTTTTATAATGGATCTACATAATCTATTATGTTTATGATTTGATGTAAATAGTTCAAAACAATATCTAACTTTCATTTTTTAGACTTATGTATCACTCATTCAACTTAAAAATTAATTTACAAGTTGAATAAGTATATGACCATTTAAATCAAGAGTCATAGAAAAAAAAAAGAAAGTTTTAAATTTCTAAATCTTTATTAGGTTTTTTTTTGTGTAATTAATAGTTTTTTTTTAATGGATCTCTATAATATTATCATGCTCATGATTTAATGTGAAAAGTTCCAAACAATGTTTAACTTTCATTTTGTAAACTTACTAGAGGGCGGTCCCGTGCGATGCACGACCATTGGGTTGAGTTATGATATGTGTTAGTTGGTATGGTCCTATACTTGATCGATGTATTTGTGCATGCAAAATGTCTTTAACTGTGCATATATGCTATATGTATATATATATATATATATATATATATACTAGCCTAGTACCCGCGCGTTGCGGCGGCACTTCTAAAACACCGGTGGTTAAGTGACGGTACCGTGTTGTTGCGTGAATGTATGATTAAACTAATGGATTCTATATAGTAGAGTACACACGATGCAGCGAAAATTTTATCAAAACAAATTCAAGTAACAAATAAGTTTGCTCAATCTTTTAGGTGGAATACATTTTGTGGGATATTTCGATACAATGGTTGATATTAATTATTAACAACATTTTAAACCAATGGTTGATATTTCGATACAATTATGACAACAAAATAGGATGCTCATTTTAAACCCAATTTTACTACTCATATTACGTACAGACTAAAGGTCTTAAAATTGTTTTGTAAAAACTTTGATATGCTATGTGCTTTTCAGCCCTGTACATTAACTATTTGCATAGGTAATACAATATGCGTAAGTAAAAATTTTTTTACACACCCACCACTTGAATCTTTAAAACCACAATTTAACAAACAATAGGCATCACAATTTCACAATGGTTCAAATTAAAGGAATTCATGATTAAAAAAAATATAGAATCACATCTACAACTAATCAAACATGTGATTTAAAAAATATAGAATCACATCTACCCTATAGACTTTTTTTTAAACGTACTAACCCTATAGACTTAGTGTCCCAACAACAGCAAAGTAGTTTCCTTTCAAATTTAAATATGAAATTCAAGTTACCTGCCCACTTATACAAAATTTTCAAATTTAAATATAAATCCATGAATATAAATCCCAAAAAAGAATCCCATGTAAAAAAGATTCCTCAAACCCCCAAAGATAAATATAAATCCATGAATAAAAAATTAAATATAAATATAACAATGACCCAACAAAAATGAAACCTATTTTGGTAAATTTAAACAAACAGCCAGCCATTTGATCCTTTTCCTTTCTGTTTCAGTGCTTAATCAGATGTCACTTTAGTCTTGCTCCTGTATAGGACTTTTTTCTTCTTTGAGGTTTGGTTGTCAAAGGTCAAGACCACTTTCCCTGGTTCACCGCATTTGAAGGTTCCACATATCACCGGCTCATCAGTCATGGCTGAAATCTTTCGTGACTTTTGAATGATCATGGTGTAGCTGTCTTCAGCTGCATGCACAAACTCGGCTCCATATGTGATTCCATAGTCGTCCACTCTGGCTTCCCATACTAATGTGCAAGTCTGCCAATTTTCACAAAACTCCCATATCAAAAATCTAAAATCTGCTCAATTTGAAATTCAAATTTAACAATTTTCCACTTTAAAAGTGCAAACATAATTCAAAATTCAAGAACACAAAGAAATCACATTCAAAACAATATGTATCATGTATTTAGCATGATTCCATAGTCCACCACTCCTCCATTCCAAATAAATTAAATGGATACAAATAAGGAGCCCCAAAAGTGTCTTTGCTAGGAGGCCCCATAAAGCTAATGTTATTTGCTTCTTTTTTTTTCCCCCTAGTAAATGGCCTTTCTGGGTTGGCATTATAGGCCTCCATTTTTCATCCATACATCCATTCATCTATTATGGGATCAAAAAAAAGAATACACAAATTTTCATAGTTGTTAATATAATAAATCTACCTGTACATTTCCCTTTCTAATAGATGATATGAAGTCAACCCCGTAGTTTCTAATCCGACGATGATGGATCTGATGAATCTGATGACGGAGGTGGTGATTGGCGGCGGTGGTAATCGCCGCCGGTGGGTGGAGATGGGTGCGTGAGTGTGTTGTGTGTGTATGTAATTGTTGACAAAGAGAATAGAGAAGAGAGAAGAGAGAAGGGATGCGTGAGTGTGTTTTGTGTGTGTATGTGTTTGGTTTGTAAGAGGGGTAGTTTTGGTATACCAATGGGAGCTGAAAAAATTCAATAGACATGCAATGGGTAAAATGGGTAGTTCAATTCATTATTTGAGAACTTTTGTTTTGTAGTGAAATGCTTTAATATATAGTATAGATGATTGCTTTGTTTTTTTTTAAGGTGTGAATTACTCGCAAATATCGGAAGATATAACATACGTTGTTTTAACCGGGTCCACCCTAGATAGACCCTTCGAAGAATAGATTTCCAATTTGAATCTCTTCGATGAGAAACCCCTATCACCCAGAGATCTGGAAGGGAAAACTCACTCAGACACACCATAAGTGGAAATTAAATACCTGTGGCCACTCCCAAATATGCCTAGGGTAGGACTCAAACTTGAGACCTCTTGTGAGAAAACAAGTCTCCTTACCACTAAACCATTTGGTGATGGGTTGTATGATTGCTTTGTATTAATGTTAAATTGGAAATATTTTTATAACTATTTATATACGAGTCTAACCAGTTATCTTACTCAGTTTTTTATTACCTAATACTTGCTTTTCAAATGTGTTGATTGTAGTTAGCTAATATAACATGTTGTACTATTGAGCGTGGTGGCTGGAGCTTGAGACAAAGATAGGACTTATAGTCTTATCGTTATAGCTCACTGTTAGATAATTATTTATGTAGGACTTGATAGTGGATTTAAATAGCCAAATACATATCCAAAATTTCGGATATCCGAAATCGGATACCCAAATATCCGAAATTATTTATTAAAAAAAAAAAGTTTAACAAATAAAAATCTTCTAACATCATTACATATTTCTTAGTAGTAACAAAAACTTCTTCGCTTAATGTAACTCATGATCAAAAAAGTCAACTTCATAGAACCAAAATATGGTAAGTTTGTAACCTGCAGATAAATAATAAACATGGGCAAATCATCTCTGCTGTTGACTGCAGGGATATTAGC
>JAOEHQ010025887.1:0-13851 GCA_025447715.1 Asclepias incarnata
TCCATCAAGTTTGGAACTTGATGTCCAGAAATCATTCTATTAACAAAAACAACGATAATTACTCGAAACCGACACGAATCGATCAAACGAACGAATCTACATAATCCCAGGCCTAAGAACTCGAATTGATTAACCTAAATACATAATAATCAATCTTATATAGACCCATAAACAGTAAATTACCTGTATCAAGAGTTATGGAATCGAAAACCACCCGAAAACCCTCCGAAACGGCCCGGAAACGCACGATTTGAAGACAAAAGCAATTCTAGGGTTTGTGGAAGCCTAATTTCGTGATTAGCAGCAGAAAAGAGGGTTATTGGATGTTTATATAGCCCTACCCCTGCTGGAACACCTTTTAAAACTTGACACTTAAGTCCTTAGACTTCCGGTTATGTGTTATTTAAGCTTAATTGCTCATTAAACTCATTAATCACCTAACGGGAATACTTTTAAGATTATTTCTCATCATTTTAACTTTCATTAATCTTATAATCACCTCGTCATCATAATTTAGCACGTATGCTCATTAATTACACTTTAAACACTTACGAGACCACTTTAACATCTTCTAAACTTACCGGAAACACATGCCTTCTAACTAATCACTTGATTAGTTATGAATAAAACATATCATATTTCATTTAATCATATTGATCATATATTCAAATATAACTCGCGTTTTCACATTTAATCCACGTACTAGACTTAACGGAATACTAATGGAATTAACGGTCAAGATCTATAAAATTCGGGATGTTACACGCACACTAACAGAAAGTTACCCCGAATCCGTGCCTCCTGCGATAGAACTACAAAGATTCCAAATCATGGAGAATTTATCTTTTGGCTATTACGATATTTAGTCTTTTTTTATTTTTATTTCTTTGTAAGATTTATGTCTCTTTTTAGTTTACGTCTTTTTTATTTTATGTATTTTTAAAATTATGTAATGTTTTGATTTCTATTAATAGATTTGTATTTTAATTTTTATTAATGAAATATATTTTTTGTTTAAAGAAAATTATTATTTTTATTTAATATTAATGATGACATAATAGTATTAAATTAAAAATCAATGTTAACAATCGGTTAAAAAATGTTATAAGGGGGATGGCATTGGTCACCACCAAATTTTTCTACACCTCAGCTAACCCCTCACTCATACCACAATCTATATCTATATTTCATTGGCAACACTCCCCTCACCCACCACTCACTACAATCCACTCACTACAATCCATAAACGGTCAAATATTGTAAGTATCACGCGTGATTTGGCCAAGTGAAAGTTTGCCGTGATTTACCTCCTTCACGCGTGGTTAAGTGTCGGCGGCGGTGTTGTACCTGGACACCGCATGAATGATCCACACTTTGCCTCTACGTTGCCATCGGCCTAAGTATGAAAAAAACTAATTTGACAATTTAAACAAAAATTCAAACTGATGAGTCGCAGATGTCCTGGTTTGAGATGTTTTTTTTATTTATTTGTAAATTAAAGAATACATTTTTTTTAATTCAATTACTACTATACGTCTGTAGCAGCCAAGGCAAAACAGAGTGCTAGTCAACAAACAACCATGTCTTAGACGCTCTATAACCAACCCTTAACAGTTTTTTCTTAGGTTTTCTCATTTCCCTCAAATTTATTAAACTTATATTTCCACTAAACAATCAAATATTTCATATAATCCCCCTTTGCTTTTTTATTTTTTGTTCACAGATCCACCAAATCTGTGAACAATGGCAGGCCCAATAAATCGGAGATCTTCACAATCAGTACGAGGATCCAGAATCATCGTAGCAATTCTTGTTGGTATTCTTGTCGGATGTCTCTTTGCTGTTTTCTATCCAAATGGTTTCTTTAATTCAAATCCTACCACTTCTTCTAGCTTCCGCAATCGCCGCCTCTCCAAATCCGACCATCAGGTTTAAAAATTTCATTTAAAAAAAAAATATATATATATATAAACTTGCATTGTGTTTTATATTGTTTGTTTGTTTGTTTGGTTGGTGTGATAGGTTGCTTGAATTATAATTTGTTGACTAATTATATTGTTTGACTCTTTGTTATTTTAAATTTTTGTAATTGGATCATGTGTGTAGAAAAGGATAGAAATTGAGATTGATGTTAAACATGTTCTAATTTAGGACAAAATCTAAGCTTGGATCTTAAAGTTGTTAGAATGTTTTAGCTACTATCAGTTATTTTACCAATTTCATGTTTTGTTCTTTTTGACGTTGATAATCATGGTGTAGCTTTCTTGTCCGAATTCAAAATGTATTTGGGGTTTCATACTTTAATCCCGAGGCAAGGGGTAGCTTGATTTATTAGAAAACTTCCTTGGTGAACTTGGATAAGTTGGTTGGTTCACCATTTGGTCAGGTCGCCAAGTGAGCGTGATCTGCCTCTTGTGTGATGGGTCTGGGACAGTCTGGTGTGTGCTTTATCAACCTTTTGGAAAGATGGGTGGAGAGTTTTATGATATGAATTCGGGGTTAGTGAGTTTGATATTCTGAATGCTGAAAAGTTTAACCTTTTACAATGTGAGGTAGGTAGGTTGACTTTTGTTTTGTTAAGTAATAGTTGATCTAGTGCAACCTTCAATGGGTATGTTTTTTTCGGCTATAGTTTAGTGACTTTAAAGATTTTGTTTATTTCGAGATTTGGTATTCTGAAGGAAGTTTCTTTAGATCTTGAAATGAGGATATGTTGTTATACCAACTCTAAAATGATAGATCTGATCTGCCTTTGAATGTTACAAACTATTGTTATAGTTCTTAGTCAGTTAGGCTGTTTGATACGAAATCCGTATTTGACATTAGAAAGAAGTTTGGCACGTTTTGTTTTGTTTATCGGCGTATTAAACTATCACATCAAGTGTTTGCTTCTAACTTACTCGAAAATGTTTGTCAATTTGAATAAGAAAGAAGTGTGACATTGTTTTTCATTTGACCCCTCATTAAATTATTGCATTCTAAAGACTTGCTTCTTACTTACTCAAACTGAGTTGTTTTAGTTGAACTAGAAAGTTATTTCCATTTGTTTTTTTTTCCAATAATCCCATTACTCCATTAGGGACTTCTTTCTTATTAGAAATTACCTGCTAAATTAAATAAACAAAGAAAATTTGATAGTACACATATTTAAATATTTAACTGTTTGCTTGTTACTTACTCAAAGTTAGTTCTTAAGTGAACATTTAGTGACCTATATTTTTCCTGCTGAAAATCAGCCATAAGGATGAAATATGAGACCTCTTTTTTTTTTTCTTTCTACCACATTATGAACCGTTAATATGACTTTTTCACGGTTGTTATTTTATTAATTAATGTGGTTTATGTTAATTCTTTTAACATGTCCATGGAGTATATAATTTTACTGTGTCATTAAGTTAAAATATGTACTAATTCTGATGTCAATTTCCTGACCTCATAAACGAATGTTCTCCTTTCTTCAGACTGGATCAACTTTATGTGAATCAACAGAGCGAGTTAACATGTTGAAATCAGACATTGCAGATTTATCAAACACAAATGATGAACTAAAGAAGCGAGTTAGGGATTTAACTGAAAAATTACAGGCAGCCGAACAGAAAAATGGTCAAGCTGAGCAACAAATTGTGGTGGCAGGTAAGCCACAAAAGGCTGGACCTTTTGGGACCGTCAAGGGTATTAGAACTAACCCGGCTGTCCTTCCAGATGAGTCCGTTAACCCAAGACTAGCAAAAATCTTGGAAAAAGTTGCAGTAAAGAATGAGGTTATAGTTGCTCTTGCAAATTCTAATGTAAAAGCCATGTTGGAGGTGTCGGTTGCCAGCATCAAGAAAGCAGGCATACCTAATTATCTAGTTGTGGCTTTAGATGACGGGATTGTGGATTTTTGCAAAGAAAATGATGTAGCGTACTACATGCGGGATCCAGATGAGGGTATTGATTCTGTTGCTAAAACGGGAGGTAATCATGCTGTTTCAGGATTAAAATTTAGAATCTTGAGGGAGTTTTTGCAGTTGGGTTATGGTGTTTTGTTGTCTGATGTGGATATAGTATATATACAAAACCCGTTTGATCATATATACAGGGATTCAGATGTGGAATCTATGTCTGATGGACATGATAACATGACTGCTTATGGATATAATGACGTGTTTGATGAACCTGCTATGGGTTGGGCTCGATATGCTCATACTATGCGGATATGGGTTTATAATTCTGGGTTTTTCTATTTGCGTCCCACTTTGCCTGCAATCGAGTTGTTGGATCGTGTGGCTGACAGGCTCTCTCATCCACCACCTGCTTGGGATCAAGCAGTTTTCAATGAAGAACTGTTCTTTCCTTCTCATCCCGGCTATATTGGTCTTCATGCTTCTAAGAGAACTATGGATCGTTATCTATTTATGAATAGTAAAGCCCTTTTTAAGGAAGTAAGGAAAGATGCTAATTTAAAGAAGTTAAAGCCAGTGATTGTTCATGTCAATTACCATCCAGATAAATTACCGAGAATGCAAGCAGCTGTCGAGTTTTATTTCAATGGCAAGCAAGATGCGTTGGAACCGTTTCCTGATGGTTCTGGTTGATATATAGCCGGGTTCATGATTCTCGTGACCTTACATGTATACTTTTCCGGATCAGGTAATCTTACAATGAGCACAACCCTTTTGAAACAAAATGACTTTGTAATATGATGAATCTTCCTTTCACTAGTCTCGGGTTTTAATACTTGTTACCTATTAGTAAGCATTAGTCATTTTATTATTTACAGTACAGTTTGATTTTCTTTAATCCCTTTTCCTTGAATGACATATCTATTTTGTTCTTAATACATTATGTGCTTCTATAGTTGAGTGTGAGCTACCTATTACATTATTATACCACTGCGCCCATGGCTGAAATACCAAAAGTTATACTAATGTGCTTGATAAGTTTCGACTTCCACGGCCACTGAAATGATTTCACTGATTTACACACATATGCATACTGTTGTTTCCATAGGCATATATAAACTACTGTTCCAAATATATGATCCGTGTTGCTTCACTTGTATACTAGAGTGTCACTTCTAAACATCCTCGACTGCTAAAACGAAGTCAATATTTTAACAACTACATGTTCCAATCGTTTGTGTAGATACTTAAAAAATAGTCTTAATCATTGTTTTTGTTGAAGAGGTTATTACATACCAAGTGAACTGCTGTGATCCAAAGAAGCAAGCTTGTGCAGTGGCCTCTGAGATAGCAGATTGATAAATGCTGATTTGATAAAAAGACCCGACATTGTGTACAAAGTTGAGAAACTAATTTCTTTTTAGGGTTATTACCTGAAATACCAACCTACTTTTTCAATCGTCTCAATTGATATTTAAGACAATGTATTTTCAGTTGCAATTTGGAGGCATTAAAAGTTGACTATGATTTTACATATTTGGGCAACATTTTCATTCAAATTACCGTATTAAAGTTTATATCATTGCCTGGTGCTTCTTACCATGTCATAAATACACCATCTTAATTGAGACGACAAAAAAAATTGTTGCTTAGAGGGGAGGGAGTGGGAGCGGCAACCCCTCGGTTACACGGCAACACCACCGCTGCTTTTCGGTTAGAGGCAAGGAAGTTGGGGATCGGTTCATGTAACCGTGTGGGGAGCGTGTGGCAAGGGTGTGTAACGGTCACTTTTTTTTTACCGTTGGGGACCCTTAATAAAAAGAAAACACTTTTTTTTTCCCTTTTCAACATTTTTGCAACCCTTTTTCATCTATATATACGCTACAACTTTTCATTTAAAAAATCACAAACTATTTTTACAAAAACTCATCAAAACTCATCTTCCATTTTTTTTTATATAAAATCTCAATCTTTTTATCACAAAAATGTTTTCCCACTGTCTTCGTCCGATGAGTTATCCACGGGTAGCTTGCTATAATTTTTGAAAAACGCGTATCAAATGCTTGAAGACACGACAAGCTTTAGCTATAAAAGGCGTACAAACGTAGAACGTTTACAAGAAAAAGGTCACGAAATTCTAATGAATGACTGGTTCGTTGAAGAACAAAAATACGATGAAGCTTATTTTTGTAACAAGTTTTCGTATGAATAAAAGCATGTTTTTGAAAATTGTTGGTGACATTGAAGCGAGATACGATTATTTTCAAGAAGGAGTTGACGCGATGGGGAGAGAGTTTCACGGCAATACAAAAATATACATCGGTCATTAAGCAACTCGCAACAGGTAATCCCCTTGATGAATATCTTGATGGCTGCAAGAACGTGACGTGAATGTCTTGATGGTTTTTGTACTGCGATCATTAAGTTATACGGTCGAGAGTTCTTACGTAGGCCGATAGCCCACGACGTTGCACGCATGTTCGAGGCACATGAAGTGAGACATCACATCCATGGAATGCTTTTGGTGTTTTCAAAAGAAAATGGAAATTCTCGAACGTCCTCTCCGGCCTATCATTGTCGACAAGATTGGCACAATCGTTTATGCGTGTATTATATTGCACAATATGATTATAAAAGGCGACGGGAGGGCAATCTCACCGGTTCATATAACGGATGAGCCGGTCGAGCCAGTTTTTGACGAGAGTGTGCTACCTGAGTTATTAGACGAAGATATTGATCACCGTCTTTGATATGATCTTACGGAACACGTAACGGCTCAAGACTTGGCATACCTCGATGATTAGTGTTTTTACTATTTATAATCTACTTTTTTTTTTTGAAGTATTATGCAATGTTATTTTTTTTAAGTTAACATAGAATGTACTTTTTTATTTTATTGTAGTGAATTATTATGTTTTTTATTTTGTTATTGTTTTCTATTTTATCTAATAAAACTAAAATAAATATAAAAAAAAAAAATTTAGTGAGGGTAGGGATCTCACCACTTCTCTATTTGGTTTGATTTTGAGGGTTGAAAGGAGGACATGACATCTTTTTTATTATCTCACCATTCTTTTCCCTAAAAGTATAAGGGCAACCAACTTTTAACGCAGTCAAAATCTTCTCATTGAAGAATAGCACTGGACTTTAGTGAAAAGATTATGAACTAAACTTGAGTAAAGAAATATTCTCAATGAAGTATACCATTACCACTTAAGTTCATTTTTCTGAAGATTTTTTCACTGAACTTCAGTGAAGAATAAAAACTTGATAACGAAGATTACTAATGAACTTCTGTGAATAAATTGCTTTGTGGTTTGCTATTTATGAAGAACATGTATAAAGATTACCACCAATTATTTTACCATAATAGCACCATTTTCACCTCACTCTCTTATACAACCATGATTTACCATCATTGACCACCTTCCCAAATAGACGATCGGCGGAGCCGTGTTCCGTCACTTCAAGACGCATGCATTCATGGAATATTTTGAATCTTTTTTTTTAAATTTAGAATTTTGATTTAAAATAAATACCCAGAACTCATTGTGCATATCCAGTTGTTGTTTAACATTAAACCGACCGTCTTTAAGGATTTATGGGCCTAGGCCGAGCAAAAAAAAAAACAAAAGACCCCTAAGCTAAGCGCAACAAATTATATTATATAAACTAATTTCTAAAAACGACGATAAATGTTATATTAATAAACATAGCAAACGTTATTGTTCCAAAAATTAACAAAAAAACAATGCAAAATCATACTACTGAAATAACATATCGTAATAGCTAGCCAAGGATTCGTATAGTTTTCCTAGCATTCTTCGTAGCAAATACACAATAATATAAAGAACAATAAACAATTTACAGATATAAAACAAAATAAAATCTAGGGTTAAGTACCTTTTTCGTCCCTGTGGTTTTGCGAAAAACGCTCTTTCGTCCCCGCCGTTAACTTTGTTCCTTTTTCATCCCTGTGGTTGTTTTTCTGTTAAAAAAGTTCGTCCCTGCCGTTAAATGATATATCCATGGATAAAAAGACTCTTTTACTTCCCACAGGGACCAAAAAAACCCAGATTTTTGGATAAAATCATTAAATTCAATAACAACATATTTGGATAAAAATCAAAATCAACCAAATCTAAACCATACCACAACATCATCAACTACATCATTCATAACAACAAATCCCATCATCATCAACAATATCCATCATCAATAACCATCAACTATAATTTTTAATAATAAGTATCAATAACAATGTTATCACACAAATCAGTGAAGAAAGTTAAAAAGATATAGATGATAGAAATTATATGTACAAGTAAAAGGCTAAAAGATCTCACATATTCATGGATGGATTTCTTATTCTACGTGGTGATTGAGTGAGTTGAATTACCACCCGCCGGTAACCACTACCACTACCAACAACCACAACTACCGGGAACCACTCCTGTAGATCATCACCACCGTAAGATCTTCACTCGTGTCTAACCATTGCCAACGATCTATACATATATTGGTAACTATACCTCTTTATACCCATAACCACCAGCACCTCCATTCCCTCCGCCAACATTCCGACCACTGCTGCCATCGCCATTCCGGCCATTGCCGCCACCATCATCCCGATATATAAATAAACATCTCTATATGTATCTCTAGATCTACACGATATATATATATATATATCTAATTTTCTTGAACACCTCAAATCATCCCCACCAAAGATTAGAGTTTTGATGTTTTAATAAAGCCAACAACTTTCAAGATATGTTGGGATGTGACTTTTTTTTTAATGATATCCATGTTAAATTTAACAACTTTCTGTTCATATGATTCGACATAAACTAAAAAATAGTAGGTAATATTATTGATGTATAATTTTTATGTTTCAATGAATAGGGTTTGATAGGTATGTATATGGGTATGTATGTATAGATCTACATATGTATAATTTTAGTTTATTGGGTGTAAATGAATTTTGAATTAGGTTGTTTTCAGATGATTTTATTATATATATGTGTGCATAGATATAGATATTATATAGACACATATCTAGATGATGATGGTTTTATGATGATGATGATGATGGTTGGGGTTATAATTGGTCTTATAGATTTATAGATATTGCACTTTTGGTTACATTTTTTGTCCTTAAACATTTAGAGTTAGTTACACTTTTGGTCCTATGATAAGGAAAAGACTATTATACCTAGGAATGGGCGTGGGACCGTCCCGGTCCCGGTACCGATGGTACCGGTCCCGAAAATCTCGAAATCTTGGTACCGGTACTGGTCCCATATGGGACGGTACTGGTACTGGTACTGGTACCGAACCGGGACGGGACCGGGATATCGGTACCAAATCCTGAGTAGTCCCAAATTATCATGCATTTATTTTATATTCATGTGTATGTGTTTTTTTTAGTCGGATAGCCATTTTTATATTTCAGGTTCTTGAAAGCACAAAAGTAAAACAAGAATGTATGCCATTTCATATCCGACGATCGGGGAAAGAAATTAGAACTAAAAAGCAATGGCAGAGATCATAAATATACTTAGCATCAAAATAGATCCTCTACGTGTATGTATATAGGGAAACCAAATCCATGTACTGTTATTTGTTACATTCATAAACAATGTAGTATTTGAATTAAATGCAAATACACATCAATATAAATGTCTAATGACTATCAATTTTTGTCTAATATGGACCTCCTATATTGGCCCAGGTAACTTAAAAAATAGTTTTAGCATGTTACCAAGCCCAATTAAGAAATTGGATACGGGACTATTTGAGACTTACGGGATTTACGGGATTTTCCCGGTCCCGGTACCGATTGGTACCGATCCCGAAAAGTATCAAAAGTAAGTATCGGTCCCGGTCCCATTTGGGATTCGGTATCAATTTTCTGGACCGGTACCGGGACGGGATCAGGATTTGAGATTTTTAGCTCATCCCTGTCTCTTCCTTTATTGATCATTCATTTAATATTTAAAATTTAAAATAATCAGTAATATAATATAATATAATGCATGATATGTATAAAATCAATAGTTTTTCAGTTCCTTAATTAACTGACTGGTGAAGTTTATAAAATATGTAAGATTATATTCATAAGGCTTCGATTTCACTAGCTTTTAAATTTCTATGTTTTTGCAATAACTGTTATGTCTTTTTAGGGTGTTTTCGATTTTATATCCATGATGTTTTTTGTAAAACTTACTCCTTTTTCCTTTTGAACGGCCAACTAAACAATTTTTAGCTCGAACTCCGTTTGAGGTAACCCGATGGTTAAAGGCTACCGCTAGCTGGCCCAACCCAGCTGGATGGAGCCCAGACCCATTAGTCCCACGAACCGGGGAAAACCCATCAATCCGTCCGCCTGTAGGCATGATGACAAACTAATGGTAAAACCCGGTGCTTACTCAGACTTAAACATGAGTCTTCCCAAGCCAAACCATCATTGAAAGACTCTCATGCCAATCCGTCTATAAAAACTTTTGTTATGCAAAGTTTATACATGACAGTACTATCTTTAAGTAATACTATCATTGTCTTTTGTCTACACCTTACCTTTTTCACATATGCCGCATATTTATAAGATTATGTAATGTTAGTTGCCTTTTTTCAATTTCACATATTCCAAATCTATATTTCGATTTTGAAGCTTTAGTTTACAGTATACGGTTATACTGTGTTAGTATTTTCATTCATTTTTAAATAGACTATTGTCTCGGAAAGTCACATGCGAAGCAAGCCATAAGATTTTCATTCCGCCATTGACAAAAGTTTCTAGGTCCACTAGTGATTGTATCACGTTACAAGGTAAAAGTCAAAGTATTAGCATAAATGGGTGGTGCTTCCCAATAATAGGTAAAAGTCAAAGTATTTATATCCAGCTATTTTTGCGTTTTAAAATATCAGCAAATGTTAATAAAATCGGTTATTAATGTAAAATTTAAAAAATATTATTATTTTGTTTGGTTAATTTCAAAATAACATGTTAATTCCAATTATTTAAGTTTCTAGTACTTCCGGCAAAAACTTCTCAAAATGTCTTTGTGTCATGTACTTTTACGTCTTTTCAACGCCTTTTAGCAACATACATCAATCACTTTCCGAACAAAAACACATTGCCTTCATCTAATTGACGATATCTCTTCAACCACAACCTCTCTTTGCCTAATTCCACTACCACCGAAATCCTCTCTTCTTCCTCTTTATTACGGTGCCTCTTTCCGATCCATAAGCCAACCTTTTTTTTATGTCGCAATTGTGAAACACTTACAAATGTTTTGTGATATACCTATAATAGATAGTGAATCATAAGGTTGTGACAAGTCTGACCAACATCATAGCCTGCAGGTTTAGGATGGGCTAGGTGGTAGTATCACTCCATTTTATATCGTGTGCGACACGATTACACAACGTGTGTGATACATACAACCTGGCTGACTTTATTACCCTATACACTAGAGACGTATCTATGCAATGAATAGTTTTCTCACATGCATTCCTCGTGACTATTATAAGGGTAACCAAAACACACTGTATCTTCTTCACGATAATGCATATTTTATACATATTTTATATGCGATATTTGTACTTTTTTATATCGTTTAGATGAATTTTCGATACTTAAATGAATGTTTTCGGTTATTGATACCGTTTAGATGAACTTTACTTAAATGAATACTTTTGGTTGTTGAAGTGGCAATTGATGGTGGTGGTGTAAGAGAATGATAATGCGTCATTTTTTTCATTTGGTTAACAAAATAGTACGTTTATGTGGGAACTCTCTATCGATGCTACTCGGTTTTAACATATGAAAGCTAATCTTTGTTTTACATGATTGCATAAAGATATGCATCATGTGTATATATATCTACTTGATAGACAAGGTCGTCTCATGGATAAGCTATGTATCATAAACTTGTAGTGTTTGAACATTCAGATTTCCATAGACCATAATAGTATCCAACAGTCATATCTCATGAGCCACTTCAAAATTACACAAGAAACTAACCCGTTCGTAACATCCCTTCATGAGTTCCAACCTCAAGCATACTCATAGACATAGTTGGCATCAAAATTTCTTTCTCCATTAGACCCAAAGTCACTTCTCCTTGGCTTGCCTTGGCTAATGATCGACTCTGTTTCAAAGCCTTATCAATCCCATCCTTCATCATAATCTCAAATTCACATGCTTCCTATAATCTTTTTAGTAAGCATTAGTACAATTGTACCTAGCTTTCTTTCTTTCTTTCCTTTTTCTTTGTTAGTTGTTACCCTAACTAAATTTGACACAGGTGATTTTTATTTTTAGATCTGTTACTGCTATGCCTCAAACATTAAAAAAGATGGCCATACTGTACACAACTCGAAACCCGACACAAAACAAAACAGAGTAGGTTGCAAATTCCCTACCTGCCAACCGAATAATGTACCAACTAAAGGCGGATCTACTCACATGTAAAGTAAGTCCATGGACCTAGATTAGTTCAAAAATTCTTTTAGTAAGCATTGGTACAATTGTGTTAGGATACATGTTATCCAAATATTTGTACCTAGATTTATTTCTTTATTTTTCTTTGTTGCTCTAACTAAATTGGACACACGTGGTTTTTATTCCTAGATCTGTTACTACTACCAAACCGATAGTTTTTAGGGTCGGCAAGCCCGCCCTAGTGCCGGGTCAAATGGGCGACAACCTGGGCATCACAGTGATAGGGCATTAATTACGTATTAACATTGTTAATAAATCTATTCTATTAGGAACTATGTTAGATTAATAATGGGTCTGGTTAATAATAGCCACTGTTGCAAAACTCCCCGAGTCAAGCCGAGTACTCCCCAAATACTCGCTACAAGGTAGGGCGCCGAGTCGGCCGATTACTCCGAGTACTCACCGACTTGGCCGCTTTGACCCCTGAGTATTCCCCGTATAGACCCGAGTACTCCCAACTCCCTAGTCAACCGACCTAGGAGCGCCTAGCGACTTCCGCAAGCTTGATAATAGCCCTAACGTGCATAAAATAATTGTACTTTTATCATTAAATTCAGGGGGTGGATTTTTATATGAAAGGTATAAGTTTTCTATACAGGTTATTGACAGTTTCTAAGGCTGTCATTAGAAAAATCCTTAATAATAAGGGATATAGCTATTTGTGGGAACATGGGAGATATAGCTGCTGATGTTTTCCACGTCTCGTGGGAGTAGTGGTCAGTGATCTCTTATCTGTGTTTGTATTCATTGTTCCTAAGTACATCATATATAAACTTGCCAACATTCATAAAAGGGTCTGTCAAGGGGTTGGCTATCAAGGTCTTTCATGTGGTTAGATCGAATGTTCGAATCTTGAGGACGGTTGTCTGCTTGGATGCATTTTCTAGAATTAAAACCACTAATAACTAACTAGTCGTTAAAAAAAAATGTATACTTTCGTTCATAAATTAAAGTAATTGCCTTTTTTTTTTAAATAATAATAATAATAATAATATGAGGAGGAAGAAGAAAAGCTTTGTTTAACAAATCAAAATTGGTCCACTGACTTGAAGCCTTACAATCACGGAGCGGTATGTATCTTCATCCACGACAAGAAACCCACCATAGATCCCAATTTTTTTTATATTATTATTATTCTTTTTTTTACATAAGTGAGATTTGAACTCACGACCTCTTTATTATTGAAGTCATTGAGTACCCCACCTTAATCAATTGGGCCGAAAATCATTCACTTTTTGAATTTATTTTAAAAGAAAAAGATAAATGTAACTAATTTGGTCGGCTACAAACAAGTTTAATAATATGATGTTGACCCATAGATTATTAAGATTATAAATAAAACACTAATAAATGTAACAAATAAAATAAAAAATCTCATGTTTCATGAAATTAATGATTTATCTATACTCTTTTATAATGCATTTAACAGGGGGGGGGGGGGGGGGGGGGGGGGGG
>JAOEHQ010025898.1:0-13848 GCA_025447715.1 Asclepias incarnata
GGGAAATTAGGGTTTGTAACCTACTTAACGGCTAACGGAGTTTCCATTACACTTTTAGTCCTTTTAACGACCGGTGATTCATCGTATGATTATGAAATAATCCAAACATCACATTTAACACATCATCACATTACAAATCCATTGGTTGGTCATATGACCCATCTCGACATTCATTAGTCATTTAAATAATTAAATAACTTGTAAAATCATTAAATGAACATAAATCATATAATCATCAATTTAGACCTATCGAACACTAACGATAAATCTAACGGCATAGAAACGGAAATTCTAAAACGTTCGGGATGTTACAGACATTCTAGTTATTAATTAATTAAATACTTTTATTAATATGATATGCTTTCTAATTCAATATAAAATGTTTTATAACTCAATATAATGTAGTTTTTAATATTGATATAAATGATGATGTGGCATCAACAAACTGAGTTTTCAGTATGGGAGTTAATGGTAAAAGTGATTCAGTGTGATGAGTTAGTGTATTGCTGACGTGGAACCAATAAACTGAGTTTCAGTGTAGTGGGTTAAAGATGGTCTAACACATATACACACACAATAAGCACAGAAAAAGGAATTAAACCGACTCAAAGTTGCAATTTGGTCCCTATTTTATCATACAATTCGTAAAAATGGTCCAAATCTTTTGAAAACTTGCAATCTTGGTGCCAAAAGAGTTTTTTTTAGCATCCGCGGTCCAAACGCTAACAACACTCTAATTTGTTTCGTTAATGTGGTCATATGAGTGTCACATGAGGGGTACATACGTCAATTTCTTTTTGTTCTTCATCCTCCTCCTTATCTTCTTAATTACAACCCATTTCACTTGATTCTTAATTCCAAATTTGGGTTTTCAAAACCTCCAAGTCCAAATATTTCAAATACAAACTAGACAAGTGCCTACGCGATGCGGCGGTGTAGCGACGACATTAATGGGTGGCGGCGGCGGCGACGGGGTGATGGTGGCGGCTGCGGCGGTGGTGGTAGCAGTATAGGTATTAATGTAAAAGTGATCGATGTAAAAGAGAGTGTTATAGTTATTTTAAAGGTTGAGGGATGTATGTTGTGAATATTTTCATTAAGGGGCTTATAGGTATGTTAAGTGAGGATGTTTAAATTAGTAAACAAAAGAATTGAGTATTTAGTTGATAACCCCAAAATACTCTATACATGATTCCGGCAACAAGAAAAGTTGTGACGATTAGGATTGATTAGAGTTTTTATGCACAACTGCACAAGCACCATCAGCAGTCACCTAACCACGTGAAATATTAGGGTTTTGTAGCAATTTTTAAGGATTTAAAGGGAGAAACTTATCATAAATGGGATCTGAAATTAGTGAACTATATCTGAGCGGGTACTTGTTGTGCACATACCTTCGATTAAATTTAGATTTGTATGTATTGGCTTCAGATTTCTATGTATGACTTCAGATTTTGTTTGAAATTGCTGATCTAGGATGTTTATAATATTATTACTAGTTTATCGTATTAAATGGGATGTAACAAAGGGAAAGACGAAATCACTCATCATGTCGTGATGGCATTTCAAACAAACATTAATGGTCTGGACTAAAAGCGTTGATGCAGCAAAAATACATAAACCAAAACCGTAAAATTTAAAAGTTAGGGAGGAAAAAGCGGTCCACGACCGACGCGAAATTCGTGTAATATTAACTCAATATATAAATAAATATTACGGAATAGGAGCATCGTATTTCTAGGGTTTGTTTTTCTAAAACCATCGACTGTTCGTTTTCGCATCAGAAAGAATGCTTCGTAAAGCTTTATCTTTATCTCTTCTGTTTCCTACTTTCTGTGATTCGCTAATATCATCCTTGAAACATCCATTTATTTATTTTATTTAACTTTTGATCTAATAATTCGTTCATATCTAAAAGAATGTATATATTTTATTGATAAAATTAAAATGATTAAGGGTGTAGAAAAACTGGGAGTGTTTTCTACAAGTTTTGTTTAGAAAAACGGAAAAGTGATTAATAGTTTATATTCCAACTTATAGCTACCCAATGGAAAAGTCATTAGGTTTAAAGGATTTTGCTAATCATAGCCGGTAGTAAAAATTGTACTTAAAATTAACCTCCCCCTGAAATAATGCTGCAAATTACTATGTTAATAGGTTCACCAACTATTAGAAATCATAGTGAGTAGGAGTGGGAATTTGGAGTAGCAATGACAATATAATAGTCTGTTTGTAAAAAATAAAAAAAATTAGAAATCGTTGTAGCTAGGTTCTACTTCTAAGTGGTCTGTAACAGTTTACAAATGGATGGTAGGTAACATGACATAAATTTAATGTATAACCCTGACTGTTTTTGGGACTGAACTAGATGTCCCGTATACATCGTCTGGTTTCATGATTCTATATATTTACCCACCATTTCGCTATCATTATCATTAGGCGTTGAAAGCAGATTTCACAGCACCACCCGTCATGTGCACAGGAGCAGGTACTGTCCGTCGTTCTGTGCTCGCATTCGTATGCTTTTCTCTGCCCCATTGTTTACCCTTTGTACTTGTTTTGATCTGTTTTGTTTTGGTGAACAGTAAGTGTAATTTTACTTCAGAGCATACAAACACGAAGATTTCATCTTTGGATGTAAGTTTTTTCAGCATTGCTTTTATATTCTTATCATTCTTTCAATCGTTTGCTACTGTCGATGATTCTATAGCTGAGTTTATAGAACAAGAACGTAAGTTTGTTCCCTGGATTGACTATGTTGAATGATTTCAGTCCCATGTTCTTGATGCTTCCGTTAGAGAAGAATCTGTTTCATGGATCCTAAAGGTTAATATAATATATATATATATACATATATATGTATATACATCATTCTGTATCTATATGAAACTGGATTTGGTTAAACTTTAAAATGATGTATTCATTTAAACTATACATATATTTAAAAAAAAACAATTATTTTAGAGATATACGGCATAAGTACGTATTTGTTTGAATATCTTTGGTAGACCAAAGACTTTTTTAACGGGTCAATTATCTGTGCATCCTCTTTGTTGATTTGGCCCATGAACTATCTAGATTTTACCTGCAAACAAATAATGACGAAACATGCATTTTCTCTAATGGATTACAAAGAAGTGAAGATAAACACAAACATATGCACCAATGAAAAAAGTTGATCCTTTTATTGTTAGGTTCAAGACTCATATAGTGTTAAGTTACTTGAACTTATGGTGATAAATCACCAAATTTTTTTAAAAAAAGGAACAAACCATTTGCCTACTGCATAAATATGATATCTCACAATTACAACTTCCTTATTCATAAGACACCGGGAAATAAAAAAACTTGCCCTCTATGGTAGATTTATCGGTATTTTATTTAACTTCCAGTCTTGTATCACTTCCATGACCTGTACCGAGGGTTTAAAGGTGAGGCTCATTAGTTTAAGCCTAAACACAGAAACTATTTGCTTGCAAAGCTGCTACGTTGTATGCTCCCTACTTCCAGATAATTTATTCTTTCTCTCTTGCCAAACATGGTATGTAGTTGCTGCGAATGCTTGACGATAGATGATGCTCGACACAGATTTTCCTTTTCATATCGGTTCTAAAAATCTGACCACACTTTTCCAGTGATCTAGGGCTGCATCCATTATTGCCCCAGTCTTCATGTAAACCCCACCTGTTTGGCTGTTTCAGTTAAGAACATTCAAAAAATAAGTGTAAGTGTGAATCCTTTTGTTGTTTGCAAAATCTAAAAAATCACAAAGCTGTGATTGCTGTATGTTGCCATGCCTTTCATTTATCTTGTGTCTTGAGTTTTTGCCCCATGACTAACCATAGTACGAATATCTGTCGTAGTATGCACTGATTGAACCAAACTATCTTCCACCATGTTACTCTGAATAAACAATTTCATATAATATCGTTGAGAGAGAGAACCCATGGTTATATATGTCTTTTTGTAACTAGTTTATCAAGTGACCCATTCCCACTCCTGTTATCATTTATCAAAGCATAGGGATATATCTTTTGCGTTTCCTACCCTTTCTATAAAATGATCACCAAATTTGGTCGCATCTGAAACAATTTTTCCCAACTCCAGCTCGCATTCTGCTTTACTTGCACATACCAGAAAGTTTCGTTCCTGAAGCCTGTATGTATTCATTCACTTTACTCATAGTGTTTATTTGTTTGTAATCAAGTTATGTACATGGGATGACATTAGGGTCATTAGGGAAACAGGCCTCTTGATCCGTATCACATTCCACTTTATTAAACTAGCATAA
This sequence comes from Asclepias incarnata, assembly GCA_025447715.1. Lineage (NCBI taxonomy): Eukaryota > Viridiplantae > Streptophyta > Magnoliopsida > Gentianales > Apocynaceae > Asclepias > Asclepias incarnata. The sequence goes on from JAOEHQ010025898.1 coordinate 4,292, forward strand.
GACCCGCATGATGCGGTGGTGATGGATAGTCCTAGATAGTGTTATCTTTCTTTTTTCATAATCAAAATTACAATATATAGAAAAAAGAAGTTCCGGAGGCAGATGATGGTGGAGTAATAGTGCGGGTGAGGTGTCACTTTTTATTTTATTGAAAAGGTCAAACTAACTAATTAATTGAAAATTATGACTATTGTGAAGTATGCATCCCCAATCTCACTATTACGTAGCACAACTGATGCCTCTAAGCTACAAGCTTGTTGGTGATGTGGTGCTTTCCCATTGGTGTACCTGATGTTAAAATGAGAGATGGTGTGTTTGGATATGTTCTATCCAAAGCGAGTTTTGTGATGCTTAATAATCAATTAATAAGCTAGAACAACAAGAGCAATTACCTTACGGATGCGTAGGTATAGTTTTCTTGCGTTGCTAGTTAGTTAAGAGTGCTTATCTTAGGGATGGTATGTTAATGTCTATATTTATCTTAAACGTTAAAAGTTCAGTTTTGCTGCAGCAACTTATTGTAGCCTTAAAGATTGAAATAAGAAAAGAAACTAAGAAACAGATTTGCCAAGCATTGGAAAAACGAGTCGGGTTTGCTGAGAACATCCCTGGGCATCATAGATGTCTTGAGCTAACATATTGCAAAATCAGTATCAAATTTTAACTTGAATCGGAAAAGATCAAGCTTATGATTACTTGAGAAGGGATTATATGGTTCTTTCAAGTTTCAAGGATTTGTTTCTTAACACATATTGGATGGGTAGAAATGAATTTTGATTTGAAACAAATCAAAGATTAAGAAATTGATGTTATTGTTTGTTTCAATCATATGCCATTAGAAATTGCATTCTATCAGATTATATGTGAATTTGCAACTTAAGGAGTTAAATTTTTCATTATTTTTTATATTCTTTTTCTTTATGTCATTGACGACATATTCAAATTTGCCAATAATGGTCTTACACCATCCAAAAGTGGCATTGTTCTCTCTGATTTTCATGAGATCGCTCAGGTGAATAGGGTAACTGGAAGCAAGACTGTGATAGAACGCCTAAACAAGGGAAATATGGCTTACAAATTCAGGTTCAAAAATCTATTTCTCCAGAAGGGGCGCATATCCAAAATAAGAACTACTGTGAAGCGACATGGTATGCATATCCTTTCTTTGACCATTTTATCATATGATGTTAATACATGCTAAAGATAACAAGTCTGTAAGTTAACTAACGTGTGTTTATTATTGGTTTTATAGGTCATTTATCTGGAATTCCAAATGTTCTATATGATCCCAATAAGCAAAAGGCTGTGAAGGAACATGGTGTGCCTTTCCACCCTTTTGGACATTTTTTTTATTGCTGTTATCTGTGCTTAAAAGAAACATGTTTGTAAGCTTTTTGACCTCTGAAATGTCAAAGGATTTATATGATCCCATTCCCGGAAAGAATAGTATTGTGAAGGGACATTGTATGCATTTTCATTCTTTGGTCATTTGTTATTGACCTTTTTCGTGCTAAAAAGATTACAAGTAAGCAAGTTCATTAACTTGTTGCTGTTGTTGGTTTGGTATGTATTGCAGCTGACACTCCAAATGATTTAAACAAGTCTATTCTCAAAAAAAGAAAGACTATGGAGGGACAAGGTATGCGTTTTGTCTCCTGTGGCCATTTTCTCGCTGTTATCTTTTCTTAACTAGTGACCAAGTTAGCCAGCTCATGAAATTGTCTTTGGTTTTATAGGGCTGGAATCTGAAATTTCGGAGGACTTGTATGAGCCTATTTCCAAAAAAAGAAAGATGGAGAGGCATGGTATGCATTTTCTCTCTTAGTCATGCTCTTATTAACGTCTTCCGTGTTTAATAAAATTAACAAGTCAGTGAGTTCCATAACCTTTTTTTGTTATTGGTTTGATTTAAGTTCCATCTGAAGTTCCAAAGGATTTTAATGTGTTCATTCCTAAAAAGAGAAGGACCGTGAAGGAACGTGGTAAGCATTTTCATCTGTGCTATAAAGATAACCACGTCAGCAAGTTCCCTAACCTGTCTTTGTTTCGGTTTGATAGGGCTTCCGTCAAAAGAACCAAAATCTTTATATGAATTGTATGAAGGTACGGATTCTCCTTCTTTTGGCCATTTTCTTCTTGATGTTATGGTGTACTAAGAAAAGTAACAAATCGGCAGGCTCATTAACTTGTTTATATTGTTTGTTTGATAGGGTATCCATCTGAAATTCCAAGGAAATTATATGATAATGCTGTGAAGGGACTTGGTATGCGTTCCCATTTTATTTTTCTTATAGATGTTTACCCTGCTAAAAAGGTACCAAGTCAGCAAGTTCTTTAACTTGTTTTTTCTATTGTTTGATAAGGGCTCGTGTCTGACATTCCAGAAGCTCTATATATGGTTGTTAATAAAGCAGTTGCTATCAGGAAGTATTTGGAGACGAATGAGGGCAACGAAATATTGAACCTCAGGTTGCAGTGTGCCGAGGAAACCATTGACGATTATTCTAGTTACTTCAAGTACACCAAGCAGCTGCCCCGTGACTGGAAATAGTATGTTCCATGCTTTCTTTAAAGAAGTTTCTTTATGGTGGTTATCACTTATATCTTTTGCTAGCTTAATTGAATCTATCATGTGATATGTTGCATTTATACATGCACAAGTAATGCAATAGTTTGCCTTTCTTGTACCTTTCTAATTATATCCAACTAAAGCTACAACCAGTTGGACATAGGAATCATAGTGGTTGATAACTTGATATGGAATAATCAGGAAAGATGCCATCCTCATCCTTAAGAGTCTAAGAAAAGGATTTTGTTTCCAGGTGTCTTTCTTGAGAATTGAAGAAAAAAGATTCTGTTGATAATGTCTCATTTAGAATTTTTTAAAAGAAAAGAAAAGAATACTACTTAGGAGTTGTCTTTCTAGAATACTGAAAAAATAAGATTTTGTTTATAATGTCTCATTTAGAATTAAAAAAAGGGCTTGACTTGAATGCTGCTAGCAGCATGCTGCTCTGTGATCTGTGGGCTTGATCTATGAGGGGGATTTGCTAGCTGGGTGGTGCTACTATCAGCATCCCTGTTTTTCCCAACTACTTAGGGGTGTTTGGTATAGCTTTTAATTATTGGCTTATGCTTATTTATAAATAGTACTTTTTTGCTTATATTTTATAAGTTTATAAGTTGGTATCCAGCGCTTGGATCAGCTTATATATATATAAGGCTTTTTGCTTAAATTTCATGGCTTTTGTTAAAAAAGGTTTGTCAACATGGCTTCTTAAAGTTGACTTGTATAAGCCCAAAAACATAAGCCTAAAAAGCTCAACCAGACACTACTTTCAAAGCAATTTCTTTCATTTATCTTCAAGGTTTATACTTTGTCTTCTTACAACATTACTCTAATTTTGCAGTGATCCGTATTTTTGGAAGGTCTAGAGAAGATCCATTATTGTAGAATCTGCGAGCATGAACCGTATTTTTGGAAGGTTTCTTTTGGTATCTTTTCTGTTGTTACATACTTGCATGGTCTGTTATACTCTCTGTCATTTATAGCTGCCATATGACATTATCTCAAATATATCACTCTAAACGGTTGTGCTTGACAAGTTGCAAAGTATGTATCTGTTTTTGTATCAATGCATGTGCCTTCCGACTTCAGTTGAATCATTAGTAGCAGAGGGAATTCGTTTATTGGTTATGCTGAAAAGTACTTTGTTGCTTATATATATGTATAAAAAAACTATTACCGCTTTCCCCCCGGCCCGGCTGGCCCTCCTACTTGGGAACCCTTCTCCTTTGATAGGAAAGTAGGTTAAAAAAGTGTCGGTGCCAGTCCTTGGTGTGAGAAATCAGAAACTGGTGAAGACAATGGTTGTGTCAAGTGATTTACATACTTATTTAAAATCAGTCTTTATTTTGTTTGGTGCATATGCAGTATTGGTATTTTAGTTATACCGGTGTGGAAAATTTTTCCGGTATATCAGTATTATTGGCTGGTACGACCATTTAAATTTATTTTATATTTTTAAATAAAAATCCGACAAAACTTGTTACAATTTAATGAAAATAGTCAAAATACAATTATAATCCACTTAAAATACTGGAATACCTTCCGGTACCGATAATACCGGTAATAACGGTCGATATATACCGGTATTTAAAACATTGGTGTGGAGAATTGCTGATTCTAGGTCCTTTTTTGGAACCTTCTTATCTCTATTTTTGGTATATACCGTACCGAACGGAACCGGTTGGTACCGGAACCGGTAATCATTAAAAGTGGGATCTTACCAAAGTTGTGTACCCGTAGGGTGTCGGTTTTTTTGGTGCTAATTACACTTGGAACTGGTTTGCATATTAATCCATGATATCAGTCTGTTCGGGTTCATATCCAGTGTTATTGGCATTAGATTGAATGGACCGACTCTGGAACAAGCTGATACATATACAAATGATGCTTGGACATTAGAACCACATATCACATTATTAGTTTTGGATAGCTAGAAAGTCTATTCTAATAAATTCAGAAATCAAAAAAGTCAGATACGTACAAGCCAACAATGAAAAAAGATCTAGATAAATATTTTTAGGGACCTCCTAATTTACATCATATGCGGGCCGTGGATAACATATGAGAGAAGCAACGGAAAACTCATACTACTTGCTGAATAATGTGGTAGGTCGAAATACAATCGAAGGATCATCATTGCAAATATATAATAATATATAGATAAACAACCTACCAAGAGTGTAAAAATAATATTATGGTACTACCAACCAAAAATGTGGTACATAATATCAAATGTATACCAGTTAAACATAAAACATAACGCCAATGATGACTAGTCCAACTGGTCAGAGGCATCCCAGGTTTTACTTAAGATCTTGAGTTCGATTCTTAGGGATGACAAGTCTTGAGGTTTTTACCTCCGAATACTTGTAATGGCCCATGGTCAACATCTCGTTGTCTAGGGTACGTGCAAAACTTCACCATTATACGCTGAGGTTTTCATGATGTCGCATATCGACTGAATGTTCGGATAAAAAAAACATAAAACATAACTCATGTTTAACGTAAATACAAGTTTTATTTAAGCTCAAAACTCTAAGAAGTAAAACATAAAAGTGGATGGGTCAATAAAACCCCCTATTATACCCGCACCAAATACCAAACGGTACTACCAAAATTACCCTATAAAACCCCAAACAATAAGTGGAGTGGTATCAGAACGGTTATAATCTAAATAGGAAATCGAATGTCATAACGAATATCAAATGGTATCGATATTCGGTATCAATATTTTTGGAATTTCGGGCATCCTTAATAGGGAGCACATATCTTCCCATAGTTATGTTAAGGCTCTGTTAATGTACATCATAGGCTGCGGCGCTACGGGTGAATTACCCTGCGCGTATCACGGGGATACACTATCACTATTTCCATTTGAGTCTATCTCATTCATCCATATTCATATCTACAAGATGAAACGGGTTAACCATATCTGATGAAGGAAATGATGCTTTATTGTTTTTGTAGAATCTAATACTATTATATAAGTTTGTGCCGTTCTAAAAGAATTACCCTAGAATTCCAAGCGTCCCCAGAATTAAGACAAGAATTAATTAGATTGACTGACCATTGTTATCAAGTCCGTAGGGTAACATTGTGGCAATAGCCTAGTGGTATTCGAAGTCTCTCACTCTCTCAGTGAAGACTTGATCTAGGTAAACTTAGGATCGAGTTTAAGAGGGCGAAAGTTTTACCACGAATTACTTGTCACGTCGTTTGGCGGGTTATGGGGTTTTCTCTGTAATCCCTGCGTTCATATCCGTCCTAATATGGGCTTAGGGACCATTGAGAATAAACGGCTATGTAAAATAAATAAATAATCAAGTCCGTAAGGTAGCCATTTAAAATTAAAAAGGTCTACAATGTAAAATTGTACATATCTTAAATAACCTTTCCTTGTTTCTGGTACAATTACATTTACTTTTTTACTATCATAGAAAAGAAATGGAAACCTTCCAGCTAGCAAAAGTAACCTACAAGATTAACTAGCTAAAATCTTAAAGGGATTCTGGTTGATGGTGACAAGGATGATAACAGAAACTAGCTAGGGAACGAAATTCCATTTACATTTAAATGATAAAACTTAATATTAATTTTTCCATGAAAAATATAATATACTTTTTTTTGTTTTGTTATTATACTCATGAGCGGAGATTATAAGGGTCCGAGCCCTCGGGCTTCTTCCGTTTTTTCATGAAATGATATATTTTTACCCGTAATTTTGAGAAAATATCTTTTTTTTTCCTGAGTGTTATTTAATAGGTAACTTCACTTTTAGTCCTTATTATGTTTTTAGTGTTAGGTTTTGTGACGTAGCTCGACCACTTACCAAATGGGTCAAGCTATGTCATTGAATGTATGTATGTAAAATTGAATGTACTCAATGTTTATTTTTTCCACAATTGATACACCAAGTCATTTAGTTTTTTTCTTTCTTTCCACAATTAACCGCGATTTCTAATGACGTGAGTTTGATCCTTTAGGGTGTCCAGATCATGTAGGGATTTGGATGAAAGTATAATACTGACGTCATATGGCTTATACGGGGGTAAGACGATGGATATCCAATTGCGATAACGGGTTAGATGAAAGTATAATCTTTTCACAGTCCCCGTTTTACCTTCTTTTTTTTTTAATTTAAATTTTTTAGTTTTTAATGGACAATTTTGAGCTAAATGCATCTACCAAACTATCATATCAATCTAACAATAAAAAAAAAAAATCAAAAAATCAACCAATTATTGATTTTCCACTTATCAAACTTACAGTCAATATAAAAGATGATAAACCAGGTAATATTATCTAAATATTGAGGGCATAATTATATGTAGTTGGGATGTTAGCATTAGCGGTTAATCCACTAAACATTTATAGTCATCATTTAGATTTTTTCCATTATAAATATATACTAGATTTTAAACCCGTGTCAAATACACGGATTTTACAACATTATAAATATAAGAATTAATATATGGAACAAAAAAAAACTTATACGTTAAAATGTAAAAATATACTTAAAAAAGAATTGAGATATTCAAATGTAAATACTGAATGCTAAATCATATCAAAGATAGATGGTGTAGCAGAGTTTCTTTTATACAAACTCTTCCAAAGAATGAATATCTTAACCTTGATTACACAATTGACCAAGTTCTCATTGATGTCTTGCAAAAAAATTAATTTTGTTTTCGTTAGCTATGGTTCTTAAGAACAATAAAAGTAATTTAGAGAAATACATAAATATATATTATTGTATGAAATGGTATATATGAGATATATTTAGGTTATAATGATAATATATTATTATGCAATAAAGTATTAATTATATTTAAATTGAGTTAAAGTGTAAATTGGTGATTATTTTTAAATTGGGTTAATGTGTAAATTGGTGATAGAAAACCAAAAAGTGTAAATTAATTTAGACATGTGCAAATTTAATTAATTTTGAGAAATTGAGGACTGTGATTGGTCAATTGACGTTAGGTCAGTTGCCTTTTAGTATATATTAAGATTAAGATTAAGATAAGATACAATCATATACAATTAAGAACAAGCTTAGCGAGTTAGCGACAATACAAACTTTTTGGTTTTTCAACTCTTACCACACAACTTTCAATTATTTTGCTTTTGACAATAAACTTTCTCTGTATTTAGGTTTTATTTCCCTTCTCAATTACAACACGTAATAACTAATGTACCCACAAATCATTCAACAATCAAAATACCCAAATAAATCATTCAACAACTTAATTATTTTTAAGCTTTTTAATTTTTACCACCAAATTCTTGGGTGTTTTGTGTTTTTGGCCACTCATTTATTCTTTTTACTTTCTACTCCTTATATAAATTTTTCGGGTTTTTAACTTTTAACACCGAACTCTTGGATTTTCTAACTTTGACCACCCTCTTTTCTTTTTTACTTTCTACTTATAGTAAACTTTAGGGTTTTCTACTTAAAGTTTTCTTTCTTATAGTAAACTTTAGGGTTTTCTAACTTTTATTTGTATTTTTAGTTAATATTGATATTCACTTATTAGTATTAGGATTAGGATTAGGATTAGGATAATGTGGTTGAAATGTGTATAGTGAATTAGCAATGATCCAAACATGAGCCGTTATCATCGAGGTCATCCAACATACATGAGGTATGGTTATAGTGTATGTTATTTTATGACGATACTTTGCTTTCTTATTTTGGAGGATGAAGATAATAGAGTATCGTTATTCTTCTGGTATTATTACTGAATAAGGATTTCGTGCATTCTGGAAAGGAAATCCGGTTACGATTGCTCATCGTCTACCTTACTCATCCATTAGCCTTTACGCATTTGAATTCTATAAGAATGTTGGTACATTTGGGCTTTACTGGAAGTTATTATATTCATTTGAATATTCTTGAAGAGATTTTATAGTCCTTTTTGTTCTCTTTAAACATCACAGTGTTATTACAGTTGATGCCAAGAGCAGAAAGTAGAGTCAAATTTTGGCTCACATGTGTTCGTACAACTTGCGGGTGGTTGCTTATCTGGAATAACTGTCGCTTCCGTAACATATCCTTTGGATCTTGTTAGAACACGCCTTTTCGGCGACGCGGGTATATTATATGCTTTTCATTTTGCATATGTGCCGTTATATGTTTCAACCTTTTTTCTCTTCAGAAACTTCTTATTTCTCCTTTAGTCTTGTTGACGAATGTAAATTACTATAGAGGTAATGAGGTATGTGGCATGTTTTATGTACCATTAGCAGGGAAGAGGGCATCTTTAGACCCTACTAAGGGGCAAGGGTGTAGTGCCACAAATTGGCTCTTTGGCAAGTTTTTGGCCAATGAGAGAGTGCCACATGTCAATGCCAATTTTAGCCAAATACTAGCCAAATCCTATGGTGTAGTGCCATTTTTTGCCAATTCTTGCCAAACAAAATATTACCAAATACACCCTAAACTTTCATTAAACTTAAAAAACACAATACAAATAGAAATTAAAAACATTACAACTAGGAATAACAAAAACAATACAACTAGAAAATAAAAAACAAACTAATACAACCAGTCATGAGGCCACCCGTATTTGTCGGCGATGTCGCGTTTGCGTTGCAAAACTATGCTACGCACGGGATCGACCAAATGATCGTGAGGTTGCGAAAAGATATAGAGGTCTTGATCCATCGTCTTTTGTCGTTGCCATTCGAGTTGGGATTGTAGCAAATCCTGTTTGGGGTCAAATTCTGTTAAAGGATCTTGACTCTGAAGGATCCTGAATTATATTACTAACGTGTTACGTATAACATTTTGGCCCGGAAAGTTATTTTCTGTTACAGGATCTTAGATATATCAACTATATTGAAGATTTATATTAAACGTCACGAGGAAATAACAAGTCTTATATCTCAACGGATAGAAGAATAGACGAAGTCAAAGAAGATCGAAGTCCTAGCAATATTATCGGATTCAACAAAGACTCAAGTACTACTCAACACATGTTGAAAA
>JAOEHQ010025909.1:0-13847 GCA_025447715.1 Asclepias incarnata
TTAACAGTTACAATATGACAATGTAAATTGTGAAGTTTGAGTGTACGTGTTTAGTAACCCCTGATATTAACGATGTACAACGTTTAAACATTTATATAATTAGCGTTTCGAAAGGCTTCTCACCAAACCGCGTCGGCACGCGGGTCTTAAGCCTAGTGTTCTTAATAACTCCAATTAATGAATTGTTAGTCTCGGATTGTAATTTTCTAAACCTGGCCGAGTGGACCAATTGTGGGTGAGGATGTGTTTATAAGTTGGTGAGAAATTAAAGGGGGTCTTAATTGGGTTTGAGCGACAAATGAAGTGATATTTTATTCACATATTTATAATATAACAATTCACATATGTCGGTGGTGTGAGTAGCTACACTGTAGCTACAACTGTAGCTAAGAGATTACAAGATTTTATGCATACGTTACAAACTTGCTTGCACACTCACTTAAAATACTCCTTCTCCAACATCTTTGCTTCCCTTTTCCTTCTATCAATCTAACCTTCTCTGAAACTCACACACAAACTACTACCCACACACCAAAACTACGATATTCATACAAAATCCAAACCCTAATTTTAAATGACGTCGTCGATCTCCCTGTTGATTCCGATGAAGACGACAACGCTACCGCCACCGCTGATGAACCGCTCGATGATGAAGACGATGAGGTTAGAGTCTCTCTCTTTCCTTTTCTTTTTCCTTTTATTATTATTAGTTTTGAAGTTTTTGTCTCGGTAATTAGTTTCTGTTAAATGGAGATATGTACAATTTTAGTTTTGAAGGATATATGATGACAACTTAAGTTAGTATTATTTAACTACGTTCAAGGCTCATCACAAAATATCATTTTTCTATATAATCATTACAAATTTAAGGTTTTCTTTTAACATATATAAAAATAAAAATAATATCTAGAGGTTTGACGTGATTATGTATTAGTATGCATACAAGAATATGAGATTTCTTATTAAATTTACGAATATATGTAATCATACAACTCATTGTTTATCAAGAAAAGTGAGATCATTGTTTGTTTGATGAACCTATAATACGATATAGGATATCGAGCCTTTGGTTAGTGCCTAATTTTTAAGAAGTTTTTCATGCCCACCAACTGTTTGATGTAAGTCCTCAACCAGAAGTGTGGTATAGTATTTTTATCAGTGTTGTTGTTTTTTGGGGAACATATGGTTTCTTTTATGATGGGTTTGTTGAAAGATTAGGAAATGTATGGTTGAAGTTGTTTAAGGAAATTTCCCTCTAAATGATCGAAAACCGGGTTAAACATTTGGTAAGTAATCAAAGTTTTTTATGGACTATAATTGTTGCTATTAATGTTAATACTATAAAGGTAAGTTTCAATGCACTTTATATGCTACAATGTCGTTTTACATGATGGACTTCATTTACGGTTTGTCAAAAGTTGCGTCGCCTTTGTCAATGTAAAAGAGGTATATTAGTAAGTAGCAACATATTGCAACCAATGACAGTAACAACATATTCAGGTTTCAGGGTCAGACTGTCTTGCATGACAGTGAACCGAGTGTGCTTTGATCAGCCATAGAGGAGGCATTTTCCAACTGAACATGGGTTTATAGAAATGTTAATGGTTGAAATCAATGCAGCAGCTGATCACTTAGATTATCTTGATTCTATCCCAAAGGGGTTTCACAAGTCCCGGGAAGCAAATCTAGAACATGAATGTGTTTCTCAAAGGATGGTAACTTTGCGTACATGATTACTCTAATATTTAATTATATTTGATGTATATGGAAATTTACAATCAGATTTTCTACACTACTCTCTGTTCTTGGCAATCCTGCATACTCAGCTTGACTGGTAAAACATCTTTAATTTGATTTCCTTATTCCATCATGCACATTCAATAATAACTATCTTCAATTCTTTTTGTTTTTGGTAGGCCTAATAATGCAAGGTAATCTTCTCATAGCAGTAGATTTTGTTACACACCACAAGGATTGTTTCTTTGATATTGCATTGCTTTCAACTGTAAGTCATATATATAGTCTTCTGTATTGCCCTATGGGTGCTCATTTTACTCATTGCAACTCTTTTTTCTTTTAGTAGAAGTCTTTATTTTACAACCAATTGTTGTCGTTTTAGTGTTGAGTATTTGGGATTATTATTTTTAATATTTTACGAATGAGAAGCATGCCAGACTTTTTTGTAGAATTACCTACTTATGACCAACTCTGGTGAAATGATTATCTAATTATTTGGTTATGATTCTTCAAGTCGCTGTAAATGCCATTCAAACACCTTAAGTGTAGTTGGTTTCATTGCTTGCTTCCGTGCAACGCACGGGTTAAAATTCTTGTTAAGATATATTTATTGTAATGTACGAATTTTATAACAAACTTTAAAAATATTACTAGACATAAGACCCGTGTGGTAACACGGGTTGTTCTAAATAAGTATTGACACTATTTTGATTTAGTAAAATTTGGTATTTATAGTTTTTAAATGTTGGTTGTATACATGATACATAGATTGCAGTTTATATATAAGGTTTCAAAAAATATTGCTATGTCGTTAATGACTATGGTCAACATGAAATTTGTTTTGTTATATTGTTTATTAATATTAAATATATTATAATATATGTATATATCTTTACTCCCTATTAAAAGAGCTACCCTGTGCTTAATTTAGATTTTAAAATACCTAAATTGTCCTTCATCCTTATTCATTATTTTAAACATTTCTACTTGATATACCTATAATACCCTTATTAATTTATTAATTACACTTTCCTTATTCGTTTAGTCAAACTTCCTTTCTTATACAATTACCTTATTTACTTATCAATTTTATTTATTATAACTTATAATTTATAATTTATAATTATGAAAATTAATAATAATTTTTTTTAATTCATCGGAACATTATTTTCTATACTTTGTGCGGGTACTATTCTATCATTTTATTACACAAATGAACGTCGTCACGACACCTCGCACGCTGTATATTTTCACCGCCGCATTGCGCGGGCATCCATCTAGTATATATATATATATAACGTGATTATTAAAAATTAAGATTTGCGATCCGCAAATCAGATTTGCAATTTTGGATCTTTTTGCGATCCGCAAATCAGATTTGCGATTTTGTGGGTATTTTCTAAAAACTCGAAAAAACTAGGGTATTTTGGTATATTGAAGATAATTTTTGGGTATTTAGGCTATTTTCTCTATTTTTTTTTTCTATCTACAATTTAAGTATTATTTTAGATAGTTATATATTATGCAGTAAGAACTTATATTTTATTGTGAATAACAAAAAAAATGATGTAAGTTTATCACTCCCCATTGAATTAGGAACACATGTGTTCGTATTTACATATTTTAGATTTACAGTTTAAATTTAGGCCCCATTTGTTTTTTTATAAGAAGTTTATGTCTTAATTTAAATACCACTTTTGAATGTTAAAATGTGGTTAAAATGTATGAAATCTGAATAATTATTGTTGTTTGTTTTTTTGTATAACATCTGAAATCTGAACAATAAAATATTTAAATAAAATTAAATAATAGTTATAATTAAAAAAATTATTTAACATCATTTCTATATAACCATTTCTACGTCCAATTTTTTGTTTACACAAAAGTATAAGAAAATAATAATAATAATAAATCAGCGGGAACCCCTTAATATCTGGTATCCCATTGGTACCAACATGTGCAAGCTACATAACACATGTTCCAGTTAAACACCTACACTCAATACTCTACACTTGAACAAATACCCAAATATTTTTCTATCATGCTTGTAAGCCGAATTGAAGTTGCGCCCTTAATAGACATCACATGATGAGATATGAGTTTTGTTGGTGATGGATGACACTTAACAAAGTGGTTTACACAAACGTATACATATATAAACAAACAATATAATTATATTAAATTAAAATGGTTGACAAAAAGTCAAATGAAGCAATCTATAAAAACTTTCCTTTTCGTTCAAAACACTTAGGGGCTGTTTGGTTCGTCGGGATCCATTGGAATTCAAAGGAATTAAAATCTAAATTTCATTCCTTTCCTTGTTTAATTGAAAAATGAATGGAATTGGAATCTAAAAAATTCCATCAAATTCCTTAAAATAAGGAATAAGAAATTTACAATTCCTACACTATCTTGATGGAATTTTTAAACATTCCAAAGAATTCATTTATGTTTACCAAAATGTCCACCCACAATTAAACACCAAAATTGAAAAGTCTTCCCCGATTTGATGTCTCGTCGGATATTAACCACCATCACCATCCACCACCACGACTGCTACTCCGGCTACCGCTGCTGATTTGATGTTCGACGTTCTTTTCGGCTGCTGCTGCTAGCCATCACTGCTGTTGGTAGAGAAACCTTACAGGCGAATGGAAATGACAGACAGATTGAAACCGTAATCAAAAGCTTACTTCAATTATATTTGTTTGTATGATGGAAACGTCGGAGAGATCGAAAAGGTGTATGTGTTCACTTCATGTATGTATGGGCAATGATCCGTACACCACTAGTTTTTATCCATTCACTACTAAATATGTTTTAAGGTGGTGTACGGATCATCGTCCTTTATGTATATTTGTGCGATGGAAACGGCAGCAAGATCGAAAAGTTCTATCTGTGTATCTGTGTTTCTAGTTTGTGTGCAGAAAGAAAGTAATGGTGGGGATGGTGTGTGAACAAAGGCTGTTGGTGTGCTTATTATTAATTTGTTTATTTATTAAATATCATCTTTATTATTTATATAGGTTTTGGTTAAAATAAAACATTTATTAAAGTAAAATAAATAAAACTATCATTTTCTCTTAACTGAAAATCGTTGTGCATCATGAAAATCTTCGTGCATCAATCTGTATACTTGTGTTCTATGAATGTTCATGCATCAATTTTATCATGATCCAATGATCAATATCTTATTTTATTTGTTTTACTTTAATACTTGTTTTACAATAACTATTCCCTATTTATATAATATGTATAATAACATGTTTTAAAAATGAAAATGTAATTATTTTATAAAAGTGTAACAAAAGGTTAATCTCATCATTTGACATAATTTATATTTGAATTCCTTTTACTGAATTCCATTGAATTCTGTCAACCAAACACAAGACAGATTTTAAAACTTTCATATTCCAATTTTCATGAATTCCAATTACTTCAAAAACATTCTGTGAAACAAACGGCTCCTTAGATTGGCTGTCACTCCAAATTCAAATTCTCCAACTACTTTATATCTATTTGTAAAACTAGCACAGTACTTACACAAGCAAAGAAAGTAAATATTTATACTGGTGGTATCAAGATAGTTTTTTATGGTGGTAATACCCATATCCCACATTGGATAAAGAATAAACTCTAAGGGCGCGTTTGGTTCACAAAATATTTTTAGAAGAAATGAATTTTGTTAAAGTAATTGGAATCTGAAGGAATGGAATTTGAAGAAATGTTTTTTGGCTTTTGAAGAATCAAGTGACGGACGAAATGAAAATCCTTCCCACTCCCCCAAGGAATGGAGATTCCATAAAACGAGGGAATGTTTACATATATTCCAACGGAATGAGATTCCTTCATCTTTGAATAACCAAACACACTAAGAAATGAAATTCAATTCTAATTCCACCAGATTCACTCAAAATTTGTAAACCAAACGCGGCCTAAGCATTTATAGAAACTTGTGGGCTACTCTATATATCATGATATGGTTTTAGAATGGAACCCGACCTGTTAGGCTTATAGTGGGCTTGATAAGTTGGACTGAAAACGGTCCTTACAATAACAATAAGAGCATTATAATTATTCATACAAATTTAATTATAAATTGTTGAAAGGTTTATGAATAAATTTTTATAATGTAAAATTTATTATGAGTCACCCAAAGTTTTTTTCCCATAAAGAAAGTGTTCAAGTTCCGCTATTGTTTATAGTGACATGAATTAAAAAAAGTTTCATATATCTGAACGAGTGGAGGATCTAGGCAAGTGTAGTAAGGGCGATTGCACATGGCCTCGGCTTTGAGGGACCCCCGATTTTTAAAAACTCATAGTTATATATTAGTATATAATCTAAAAATTTATTATAAAACAATCTATAATAATATTTTACTAAAGGATTTATGGATATAAAAAGTAAGCTTAAATCTAATTTCTTAAATGTAGAAGACAAAAAAAAACCCAAAATTAAGTATGAAAATGGTAACTTTGACTACTTTTATGATAAAGGATTTTCTTTTTTGTTTAATGAATTCCTATAAGAAATTATTACCTTTTTATTGTATGCTTATAGCAATTATCATAAGATATATATATATATATATATATATATATATCTTCAATCCCTTATAAAACAAACTATCCATCCTCCCTTTTCAACTTTCTATCTTTAAATTATCCAAATTACCCTTCAATTTCAAAAGCTTTCTTTTTCTAATTAACTCATATACCTAAAATACCCTTAATGAAATAATTTACAAAATCTATCCCTCAACTCCTAAAATAATTTCATTACTCACTTTTACATCAATTACCTTTACATCAATAACCTACACTACTCACCACCGCCACCGCCAGTCGTCGCCGCCACCGCTAGTTGCCGCCGCCACCGCCGTCAATACCGCTACGGTCAGTCGTTGCCGCCACCTCCCGTCATCGCCACCACCACCACCACCAGTCGTTGCCGCCCCCACCACACCACCGCCACAATTGCCGCCGCTTTGCATAGGTTCTCCTATAATTTTCATCAAAATAAAATTCCCCTCTAACTCTTTCTTATCATGCTATGTGAACTTGGATGCTCTTGCTCAAAGCATAATAAGGCTATGCATTAGAAGGTTATTTACCAAAATACAGTCACTTGGCGGTTCTTACTCAAAGCAAGTAGTTGCTTAACGGTAAAGCAAGTGAAGCAAGAGCTTTAGGCCCCAAAATTTTGAAGGCCTCATATTTGTATAGTTATATAAGATCTGGTACAAACGAGAACTAAAAAAACTTGAGGCAAGAAAGAATCATAAAATTATGCTTTAATTGATATACGAACATGTTTACTTACAAGTATATATATGTGAACAAATCAAGTGGGAAGAAAATAGGAGGTTGAAAACATGTTAACACAATCGTAAACTCAAATATCACAAACACATTGAAAAAACTGAAAAATGCTATTGCAATAAGATTTTAAGTTCCATGTACCATAGTTGTAATGTTGGCTTTTATAAAATTGGTGAAGAACATATATTGTAAAGGGGATTAGAGTCATTAACAAGACATTACTCACTAGATTTGAAACTTTCGCTTGGTATGATGTATTATTTGTGGCTAATGCTATTAGCAAGAGTTTATAAAAATGATGTTATTGAACAATTAAAACGGTTTGGCTATGATAGAATGTAAAACGGGTGTCATATAAACGATTAAATAAGCTAATAACTTTAATCGATTTAGAGTGAGTGATCATTCCAAACTAGTTTTAAAAATTTGATTTAAGATTTTGCATATAATAAAACTAGAAAAACAAACTTAACATAGAGTATCAACAATTTTATTAATCTGAAAGACCCCCGTAATAAGAACTCGCTTTAGGCCCCGATTAAACTGAGCCGTCTTGCATATAATAGATGAATTTGTGTTTATAGATTGCCTTACTTGAATTTTCGAAGTGGGTCGGACAGCAGGTGAAACAACCTACTTTGTATTCAAACATTCAAACTTGTATGCTTCTTGTTCTCGCATAGATCTTTGATACATACATTTACACTTTGACCTCGAGAACAGGTGCATATAATTCACCTTGAATCCAAACATTCAAAATTAGTCACTTTTCTAATGAATATCGAATGTCTA
Source organism: Asclepias incarnata (assembly GCA_025447715.1). NCBI lineage: Eukaryota > Viridiplantae > Streptophyta > Magnoliopsida > Gentianales > Apocynaceae > Asclepias > Asclepias incarnata. The sequence continues at coordinate 7,854 of JAOEHQ010025909.1, forward strand.
ATTAATCTTACTGGAGTATCTAACTTGTTACTAATAGAAGTCTCCTTGATATGCTATGGTTTACTAACCATTAATTGCCAATTGTGATCATTGTCATGGAGCTTAATTAATTAATTTAACCAGTCCTGTCATCTTATTTAATAACTTCGTGATAATGGTGTCTTTATAGAAATAGTAATCACTTTGTAATAAAAATCAATCAACCATAAGAAGTCAATGTTTTATGTTCAAATGAAGTTTTATACATATTAATTCTAATAATGCTTGTATAGTTGAATAATGAATACCCTTATCACTTCACCAAATGTAGTTTTATCATTCAAAATCAGAATTGGGAACTATATTGCTATACTAGTTCTACAAACTGCCTATTTTGCCATGAAGAACCGGAAACGGTTGATTATTGTTTGGTAACGTGTAGACGTATCCGAAAGATATGGCTAAAAGTTTGGGCTAACATCTTTGATTGATAGCCTAATTAAGGATACAACACCTGCAGGACTCCAAAGTAAATGGAGAGAAAAGGTTGTGAACGTTGTCGTCATTGTAACATTGTGAATGGTATGGAACTGGGGAAATAGGTTACTAAATGGTGCTGATCATGATCGCGATAAGATTGACCAGGAAGACATATTCCCGGGAATCCAACATACTTCCTTTCTTTTGGTTGGAGAATATACATGATTATGATCTACATATTTCCATAGTTTTGGCTATACTTACTGTAATATTGTATAAATTGGGCTTCACCTTGAGGCCACTTTGTATTATCAATAAATTTTTGATGTTAAAAAAAGACAGTATCAGGAACAATATATATTTTCTTATAAGAAGATGGTGATGTTGACAAAAAAGAAAAAAATGTAAAAGTGCCTAAGACAAGGTGATAATGTTGCACTTGAGTTGTATTGAAACAAATCTATATACTTGTTAAGATGGCGATATTCACTTGGCTTTTTGTTGAGATCGAAATAATTAGTAGTTATTCAAATTTGTTCATTTTTACAATATTAGTTTGCAATAATAATGAAGCTATAAGTAAGATAGTTAAAAATATTTACCATGCCCTTTAAGAAACCAAAGAGACCAATCCACATCTCTTTTGTTGAAGTTTGACTATTTCACCAAGTGAACTTTTACATTTGATTCAAAAAAATAGGAAATTGTTTATGTGAATAATGAACGAATTATAAACATAGAATGATGAAAGAAAAACTTTAACAAAAAGTAAATAGTTTTTGATGTCATAAATGGTATCTATATTCAATTCAATTCTAGACATTTCTAGTTCATAGTTGAACCCAAAATGTATACACATATTGATCATTAGATATTTCTCAAAAGAATTAAAAGTTTATGGTCTAGTTTTACTTAACATAACTCAAAGTCCAAATTTCCATACGATCTCTCAATTATTTTGCATAATTGTATCTCATTTGAGTAGAAAAAGAAAGAACATATATGATATCACTTTCTTTCCTTATAAAAGGAAGAGACTATTGATATATAAGTTATTCATTTATGAAATTTTAGCAAGTCAACTTACACATCACTATGAATATGTATATATAAAGACACTCGAGAAATCCCAATACAAAGAGACTATTTAGGTTTTGAGATATATAGAATAGTACATATAGTGATTGCTAGACGAAATGATGATTTTAGATCCATACAACTAGTTTACCAATTCTATATATGTTATATATGTTCCCATTTTTGTATGTTGTTGGGTGTGTGAGGTTTATATCCTTAAACTATAAAATATCAACTCTTTTTTATTACTTACGAACGTAAATATATCATTAACTGTGTTAGCACACAAGGCTCGTGATATTGATAGGCTCATAAGCAGTATAGATGTTGCAAGGTGACTACGTAGATAGGTCTTTCATACTTTTTAATTAAAAATTTATACGTGTAATACTTTAAGTAAAATCATGATCTACCACAACGATTTTTTCGTGCTGTAATGATGTTTGAATACAAATCTATATACTTAACAATACATGGTATACATAAACATGATAAGTTGTAACACAAAGTACATTACATAAACACTATACAAAAACTTGTTCATCTTGAGTGACATTCAAATGGATATTTCTATGCCCAAATGTTATCCGTTTTTGAAAATTCTTGATTCTACATACTCCTAAGTTAAGTTACCATCCGTATGGATCTTAAAATCGAGCATCGGATCAAAGCATTGGCTTAAAAATGCCCGAAACCATCAATAACTCAAAAAACAGCACCTTTTCGACCATTGTACATTCCAAACCTAATATCTCTCGACTCGCTTAACGTCACTGTCCCCGAAAACAATCAGCTGAAAGCTAACTTAATTCTCTACAGATTTCAAAAAGTTTCATCAGTTTTTATCCAGCAGAACAATAGTTATTAACAAATCAAATGACCATAGAAACACACACCAAAATGAATAAATTTCATCCAAACTTCATTACTACATCCATCTCAAGTCCTTATCAACCGTTGATGGAAAACAATCTAACCGCTCACATTTAAAATATAGTTAGGTGTTCAATCCGTGTGACATATGAATTAGCCAATCACAACACATCTTTTAGATATATGCTCTCATTCTCCCCTATTATTTAAATCCCCACACAATTTCATATTTTCATCACACACACACATACAACACTGAATCACAATCACAGATTTCACAGCAAATCAATCAATTTTTTTTCTCTCAATTACATAATAATACTGATGGCGACGGAAGAACCGATTGTGGCGACGGAGCCTGTTGAGCCGGCGATCGTTGAAACTGCGGCGGATGTTTCGGCACCGGAGGAAAAACCTGAGGTTCCGGCAGCTGATAAGCCGAAGAAAGTTAAGAAAGCGTCGGCGAAAGCTAAACCTAGAAGTCCTGCTTTGCATCCCCCTTACTTTGAGGTATCATTTCGTTACTATTAGTAGTTTTTTTACATATAATTTGTGTATCTATAGGTTTCATATGAGCTGATCTGTTTATTTGATTAGTTAATTAATTGCTGTTTTTAGGTATATACATATATGTTTGTATGTATATGAGTGTGTGTATATATATATACACATAGATATAGATATAAATAATTCATGTCGTCAATTAATCTGTTAATCACATAGATCAGCTCACGTATAATATATGTATATGTATAGATATAGATATAGATATAGACTAACATGTATTGTTTGACTTCTAGATAATATGTGATTGATGTCTAGATAAATTGTTTTGTGGTGTTACAGATGCTAATTTGTGTATCTATAGTTTTGATTTAATGATATGTAATAATCTATATTGAATTGAGTTAATTAATTAATTGACTGTGTTAAATATGTAGATGATTAAGGAGGCGATTGTGACGTTGAAGGAGAAGACTGGATCTAGTCAGTATGCAATCACTAAGTTTATTGAAGAGAAGCAGAAGAATTTACCAGCTAATTTCAAGAAGCTTTTGTTGACTCAGTTGAAGAAATTTGTGGCTGCTGGTAAGCTTGTTAAGGTCAAGGCTTCATACAAGCTACCGGCTGCGAAATCTCCAGCACCAGCAAAGAAGAAGCCTGCTGCCAAGCCAAAGGCGAAGACCGCACCCAAGCCTAAGACGGTGGCGAAAAAAGCCCCTGCTAAGAAGAAGGCGGTTGCCAAGCCTAAGACAGCTCCCAAGGCTAAAACTGTAGCTAAGCCAAAACCAGCTGCCAAGGCTAAGCCTGCTGCAAAAGCCAAACCTGCTGCCAAGCCAAAAGCTGTAGCGAAGCCAGCTGCAAAGGCCAAAACTGTTGCCACTAAGGCGAAACCAAAGCCCAAGACACCGACCAAGACTGCAAAAGTAGCTAGGACGTCAACGAGATCTACTCCAGGGAAGAAGGCTCCTGCAGCTCCTAAGCCTGTGGCAAAGAAAGCACCTGTGAAGAAGGCAGCTGCAAAGAGTTTGAAGCCTAAGCCGGCTATTGCAAAGAAGGCTACCACTGCTAGGAGGGCAAGGAAGTGAAGAACTGGAGAGAGATGTTAGTACATTTTTATGTATTTCTTTTTTTAGGGTAATCTTGTGTGTAAAATGTTGTTATCCTTGGGTGTATGGTAGATTTCTGCATCCACTAAATAGTTTATAGAGTTGTTTAGTTTATCAATCAATCGATTTTACCTTTTAGTTTTTCGTACAACCCTGTTTATGTTACAAATACAGATATGTCTTGAACTTGTGTTCTTCAGTTTTCATCTGTGATTCCATCATTTTTAAGTATTGGTGGTGGCTAATTGTGTGATTTGAAGAATGGATTTGTGGTTGGATTCATTTTGAGGCTTGTATGTCCTGTTTGATCAACTAGAGCAAACGTCTACACGATATACGAGTAGATCACAAGCGGTATGTAACTTTATTTTGTTTGTAATTAGCATGAACAAATACACATTGTGAAAACCATTTCCTATTCTGTCCATCTCTGATTCATAGTTCTTTGTTTTTGCTGCTTTCACAGGTGAGAGCAAACCATAAAGAGATGATCTGAATAATAGCAGGTAATGCTTATGCCGCCATATCTTTTAACTTCGATCAATTATGTTCTATCACAACTTGAAGTGAGACGCAATATATAGTTAATGACAACAAAGATATTAGAAATTGAGTTCCGAAACATTGACGACATTACAGTTGCACATAAGGGCTTATTGTCTGGATGTTTCCTTTTTTTAGCTTAGAAAATGATGATTTGCACATGCAAAATTGCAAATCTTGCTTTGCCTAGCTTTCTTTGTCACTCTGTATATGATACTAATGTTAAGACCAAATGGAGTAGGGCGTCACAGGCAAGCCTGCCGCCCCTTGCCCCCCTCTGCCGCACAGCTACAGGAGCCCTGAGGGGCGTTTTCGTCCAAAAAGCTCTCCACCCGGCAAGTATTTGCCGCTCAACTTGTGTTTGTGTTGTGTGTGTGATGTGTGTATATATATATATATATGTATGTATAGTGTATATATATACTTGTTGCCCCTTGCCTCCTCACTCCATCATTTTTTGAGGCTTCTTCTCCTCTTACACATTTGCCACATGTCACAAGACGCCCCCTAAATTTGAAGCCTTACTCCTCTTAGTCTTATATTTCCTCCTAATAATGATTGACTTAAATTTGCTCTCTGTGTTTTCTTAAAAATAAGCTGTCCTCAAATGACTCTTTCTTATGAAAAAAATATATATATTATGATTAATGAATCATCACCTGAAACTCAAACAATATACTATGGATGAGGGGGACAGACACTACAGATAGCACAATGGACATGTATCGAAACAACAGCTTGGCCTGCCATATTGTCACATGCATCCAAGATTTGTTTATGTTTATCCTTCAAAATTTTAACATTTGTTCCCTTGTACTTTCAAGATACCCAATATTTCTTTCCAATAAAACTTTTCTTTATTTTTTTTTATTAGGATTAGGATGTTAGGCCTATGCCAATAAACACGTCCTCACCCCAAATCTTCCCCGTCCTCGCGTCATTAGTGTCACCGTCGCGTCCTCGCCGTCTTCTATTGCTACCACACCATCCTCGAGGAAATCCTCCATTGCCTTCTCCATGGAGACGGCGAGGAAGTGAGTTTATGTGGGGCCGCGTATGATTTTTTAGTGGTGAGGATGGTGGTATTAGTGTTAGGTGAAATCTTGGGGAAGAGAGAAGTTGAAGATTTGGTGAGGATGATGGTACGTATTAGTGTTAGGGTGAAATTTTGGAGAAATCCTGAAAATGAAAAATGATGTGGCGCTGATGTGGCAGTCCAAGAAGTGAGAATTTGCTCTCCTTATTGACATAGGCCTTAGTTGTGCAAAGACCGGCGGAAAACTTTTCTTTCCAATATCATTCTACGCAAATTAAATTGGCTTTAGTTACGGCTAACTTTTTTTTTTTTTTTTTTTTTTTTTTTTGACAAGTGAATTTCAACAGACGCGTATGGCAGAGTCCTCAACGCTCACAAGACAGGGTAGCTCTAAAG
>JAOEHQ010025920.1:0-13847 GCA_025447715.1 Asclepias incarnata
ACCATCATAACGATAATATAAATTGTTTCTCAACATGTATTGTATTAAAATATAAATGTATGTTATTACGAAAAATTAACATGTAAATAGTTATCTAAGTTCATCCGCGTATTACGCGGGACAATAATATCCTTAAGAAAGAAGGACATGAGGTTGGATTTAGTTATATTCTAAGCCCCAACTAAAGTCGCATAACTAGCCCTTAAATCAACTTTAGTTCATTCAAACGTAACCCGATTCTTTTAGAAAACGAAAAATGTCTTTTCAATAACCAAGTTGGTTTCACTCTAATTCTTCTTTGTCTTTCGGTCGACAGTTAACATTTTTCTTTTTTTTTATCACAATCTATCTAAGATGTTAGAACATCGAATATAGTCAACACCGTAAACAACCATCGAGAATTATCTGATATGCTACTATACATAATTTACTATTCCAGTTGTCTTTTAATTAGACCAATTTTGACTCAAAAGTTGGCCAAATTTTATTATGCAATTTCAAGTCTTGAGTAATACCAAAAAATTATAGTAATCATTATTTCTATACATTAACCATCTTTAAGGTGACTTAAGTATAAAAAACAAACATTTTTAATTGACTTAATAGATTAAATACAACATTTAATCCAAAAAAAAAAAAACAAGCCCTAAACTTTCCACGATTAGCCTTAGGGTATGTTTGGCAAAAAAGATCCGAGCTGGGGCTGGGGCTGTGGCTAGGGGCTGGAGCTGAGGCTAGAAGCTGGGGCTTTTTTTTCAACTCTCCTTAGATAAGCTTTTATTTTTTAAAGATCTTTAAGGGCTTTTAGGAGTTTTTTGGGGCTGAAGCTTTTTTTATATGCTGTCATTTCAAATAAGGCTTTTTTTTTTTAAGTTTAGGGCTTTAAGATCCTCAAAAGCCCCTTACCAAACATGCCCTTAATTCCGTTTTACTTGCCCAATAGCCTATAAAACGAGTTGGGCCCGGCTTTGCTGGCCACTTTTATTCCCTAGCCCAAACGGAATACTAGTACTAGATCAGAGTTATATTTCGACTACATTAAATAAAATAATAGATAATTCAATACCTAGTTAAATAAAAAGGTTTTTCTAACATGTAGGCCTCTCCCTATCCTGACGCCGTCATCCCCTCGTCTTGACACACTCACTGCCACATATCAGCTTTCTCTCTCCGAGACACACTCAACTACCCCCTCCCTATCATACCCTCTTCATCATCCCATCTCCAATAAAATAATAATAAAAATACACACACATACCCGTCTTTTGCTTTCGTAATTTGGAAATCCTTGGACGACGACCACCCCATGACGGGGTGGTGGTGCCTATCATGACGAGGAAGCTTGAATTAAAGGACGAGGACGATGGCAAGGATAGGCACCGGCCTAAAGGACCATTGAAAAACCCTAAATAAAAACATGACTGTTGTGGATCCAAAATCCTTGGCTCCTTGCCTTTGATTACATCAAAAGCTAAAACTACAAATGACGATTCTTTTGATTTTGTTGGAAATGTGTTATATTGGTTGGCAACAAAAATGAGGCTTCAAACTTACAATAAAATCAGAAGAGGTTTTCCTTAGCTGGCAATGTGTGTATTTGACTTAGATATACACAGCCTAAACGAGTTATTCCATGATTGCAATCGAAACTTTACCCCGGGAATAGGCTTGAAACTTACAATGTAAGTCTTTATTAATGTTTCACGTACCATAGAGTACGTTATTTGTATCTATTTATCTTTTCTTTTATCGATTGACACAAATGTATGCATTTTGGAGTAATTGATTTTGTAAACTTGCATATATAGTTGTGGAGACAAAATGAGAGCCATGTAACTTCACAAAGTAGTACAAAGATAGTTACTTAAGGAGTTGTCTTAAATATTCGATAAATGATTAAGCATGCCTTTCATCTAAAAAACTTGGGATGAGTTTGATTTGAACAACCACACTTTCTGTGCTTCTTACACTTCTTTACCTTCCCTTTGTTATTTTTCGCATCCTGAGCGTTACCACCAGAGCTTGGTTTTTTTAACACGAGTGAACGATCACCTGTTTCCTCTTCCTCACCCGCTTCTTTGATCGTACTTGTGCTGCTGCTACCTGCTTCTTCATGAATCATGACAGAATGGTTCGAGGAACCATCTCTCTTTGGACTACTACTACTTTTACCAACACTTTGCATCCGCTCCTTAAGCCCTTGTATACATTTCGAGATTATTAAATCCTCCGCTTTTTTTCCACTGAAAAGGATCAAGACGCAAAAAAATGTTAATATGGATTTTAGTTTAAACTAATGAAAAAAACTTCAAGATTTACTACTTTGCAAGTCTAACCCCATATTAGATGCAACAGCAGAAGAAATCACATTCAGTTGATTTAATGCAGTAAGTACATAGGTTGTATCTTTTCCAGCAAATGTGTCCTTACTTTTGCCCACTTTTTTCTGAATAAAAAACATTATGTCAGAAGACATCAAAGTTTGGACTAAAACTGCAAAAACCGCAATGCACTTACCTTTACCGTAGCAGCAACAGATGAGCTCAGTGACTTGCTATTCTTCCCAGTTACAACTTCAGACATTTCTTCAAGTTTGCATTCATTGTTTGAAGAAGTCTGGCCGATATTTGTATTTTTCTTTACCTTCTTTCCCTTGCTACTTCTTTTCGCTTTCCTGTTATTCACATGAGTGTTACCACCACCACTTTGATTATCACTGCTTTTTTCTAGCACTGCCGTAGGAGCTATTCCACAACCATCATTGCTTAAAGGATTTTGACTACAAGGCGTAGCTTTCTTAGTGAACAATATGTTCATTATCTCCTCTTTAGATTTCCTTAGGTCCACAAATATAGCACAAGGAGCATCTATTTGTGGATTCTTAGATTCTGAACTCACAATCAGGAGAGGATCATCTATGCTTGTAAACGCTTCAGCAACTATTTGTGGACTCAAGTGCAAGTTACGACCCTTCCTATTCCGCAAAAGATTATACACAAATTTCTTTGGAAGCAAATACTCGATATTTTTCTTTCCCGTCAGCAAATCAAGTAATACTTGATAACAATCTGATACTTGCAGACAAATTAAAGATAACATCATTACCAACTTCAATGCTAAAAGCGGATGGTAATAAGAGACATTAATCTTTGATCTTCGAATCCAAGATTCAGTATCCTCCTTGTTGTAGAGAATGCGTCGGACTATGTTAACAAAAAAGGTGAAGTCAGTCTCTAAATAGATCTGTTTAAGTGCCGATAAAGCTGTATCACTAGGTTGAAGCTCTGTAAACCATCCAACAAAAGAAGTCTTTGTAGTGAAAAGTAGTCCTGAAGAGAAAGACTCCATGAAAAGAAGACGATCCAAAAGATGCACGAAGCTGTGAGGTGATATATAGCCAGGATTACTCCAGTTTTGGAAAAAAGTATCACCTAAAGCAACCCGGAGTAATGGAACAACACAAATACCTATATAGCCAACATTCCATAGTTCCACAAGTGACTGCCATCCGAGACTCCACTGGAGTCCAGCAACAATCTTTTCATTAAGTGCAGCAGGTTTTCTTGAACCAAACCATAGCATCATCACCATTCCGATTGTCCAATAGGTGATGGCACCATTGATGTCAACATTTTGAAGAATAATCTCATCAAACAAGTAAAGTGATATCTCAGTCTTCCTCAAGGAAACCAAGTCCTCAGATACTGATCTTCGCCAGTCTAACGGAAACACAAGATCAAAGTAATGTGCAGAGATTCCAAGGAAACTTTTCAGTTTCTTTTTGTAATGAGAAGTGAGGTTAAGATACTGGCAGTCCAAAAGAAACTTGGAAACCTCGAAAATGTGTAGGAGAGATGTGCTTTGATGAAATGCTGAACCATTTGACTTTGACTTATGGAGACCTTCTAGTTTTTCAAGTACTTTTATACCCACAGAAAGTAATTCTGACTGCCAATAAGACGTCATAGCAAGCACCAACTGACTTATATTCATAATCAGAAGCTTCCCTTCCCTATGGACACCTTTGTTACCAGTGTTTCTTATCCAATCACAATCCTTGTTGACTAACAGGTAAACCATGTTCCTGTTTACACACTGTTTCCTCACTCCAAAGTAACTTATACTAAAATCAACAAGACCATCGCTTTTATTTGGCTCTTCATTTTCAAGACATTTGATGCTCTGAAAGATATTCATGACATTCTCCTTCCACTGGTTCCAATAAAAAACCAGAGTTCTAACAGAAACACAGCTCTGAAAGATCTTGTTTTCACAATGCTTAGTAATATCAGACGGTAATTCATCCTCCCAAAAATACTTTGAGAAATTAATACGAAAATGAGAATCCAAGATTTTCCTTATGGATAAGATTTCTCCTCTTAAACTCTTATTTTTCTGGGAAGTGAGTAAAACTTTCTTGAGCTCGGGCAAACAACTGTGCTTATCAGTGAGTACCTTAAGCTCATTACAAACAAAATCATAGAAATTATCAGAGGTCATTTTTGCAACCGACCTTGCTTTCTCACAAAGGTCTTCCTTCATAGCAAATTGCTTCAATGGCCAACCTCTATTTCCATTTCCCCATAGCGAGCTAAAAAATACGTACCAAAGTAAGAGATCTGCAGCCTCCATAAAATGGCCAGCCTTCTCCAAAAGATCAGCCTCTTTTAGAACATAACCTAATGACCTCGCCAGCTCAGCAGCATCAACAAATTGGCCCCATTCTTCTTCCAGCGATAAAAGTTCATCATTGCAGCCTAAAGACCTCAGGAATACGCGCTTAGATTCCACAGAAAAAAAAGCTCTGACAAATTTCACCATGGATTTAAGATCTTTATGTTTATGGTAATGAAGTGCACAACTTTCCAAAAATTCTTGCTCAATTTGTTCTAGTTCTTTACTTTTAACATCCACATGCTCTTTCCAGTATTCGATATACTGCATGCCTTCGTCAAATAGTTTCCCCTTTTTGCAAACTGATAGACAATTGGAGAACTGATCTCCTTTGGCATAGGCTTCAGCTGCTTCACTATAGCATCCAGCTAAAATGAAACACTCTGCTGCTGCGTCAATTTTTCCGCACTTGTATAAGTAAATTTTTCCTGCTCAAACAAAAGCATTTAAAAATGACATTAAAATCAGAATATTGATTAAACTGGTGCAAGCAACTTACTTTACAGGTAGCAGTTATAAATGTGTCAATCTGGGTTGTATTTTATCTTGAAAGGGTTTAAATCTAAATATTGCTGAAAGTCACCACTCACCAAAATCTATTTCAAATGCATACAACCTCCTAAATGTATACAAAAGCGTATGCGGGTGAAAAAGTATAATGGAAATATTACCTAATACCTATTTTAACCCAAGCCATCTTGACACCTCTAACTTAATTTATAAACAAGCAGTTATAAATTGGAAAAAGAAAGTTACCAGCTATTTCATACTCCCCCACATCACAGTAACAAGAAGCAGCAGACTCAAGTTTCCCAATAGACTCAAACATTTCCGCAGCTTCTCTAAGATGACCTAAATAAACTTCAGGCTTCTTTCCCCTCATTTGATCAGCAGATGCTCTGAGACCAGAAGCCTTTGCCAATTTCTCCAACATAGTGTCACCAGCTTTTTCAAAGCACATTGTTGCCATCACAAAATTGTTCTCATAAAATAGCTGAAAACCATCATGAAAGCATGTCAAATAATGCATGATAAGATGACTATAGCAGTAAGATATCAAAGCTAACCTTTTTACCACGCTCCCGCCACTCTTGAGGGCTGCTAGCGACTCCCATGGCTTGTGCTACTGAATCATCCATCTTTCTTGTCTGAACGAGTCCCCTTCTTTTCCAGTACTCGAACATTGGCTTCGAGAGCTCCTCTTTATTCTCACATACCCATAGTCTTTGCCTTGTTCGAGTTATAGCCACATATAACTGTTTCAGTTCGGAACACAATACACTATGTCTCGCCTCACTGAATCTCGGGAAAGATCGAGGGAGTTTCTCATCGATCCAATCCCGCTCCTTCATGTATCCGTATATTACTCTCCATTGGTCTTTCAAAGGGGATGTCCCAAAAAAGTTGTACAGCAATACATCCTATTATATGGCAATCAAACATAACTAATCACAAGCAAATTACAATCACAATAAACTAGAGGTGACCATTTTGACCCATTCATTGATCTGATAAATTGGTTGATTTGGGTCATACTTTATATAGTTTATATTGGACGCATCAAATGTAAACTCAAAAAACTTGGCTAAAAATAAAAGGGGTAAAAAGGGGCCCAAAGTGGCGAATTGTACTTAAATGCTCACAACCTCTTAAATTGCTTTATTTAACAATAATATAATATAGGATTACTAATAAAAATATATTTGTGGTTCAATGCAAACTATACACCTATTTTGACCCATTGATCAACCTACCCATTTGGCACCTACATAAAGAAGGCATACCTGGAATTCAAGGCCTTTACATTCCACTATAGTGAGAACAAGCGCATGCTTTCCAACATATTCGCAAATCTCAATCTTAGCGCAATCATCACGCACCAATATCACTTGTTCCGCCCCAAATCCGACAATTTCTCCACCATTTCCACTGCCACCAAAGATTGTTGCAATTGCATTTTCATCATCTCCCGACTCGAGCAATACAGGAGTTTCACCGCATATATGACTAGTCTCAGGCTCCAAAACATCAATTGAGTGAACAAAGTAGTAGTAAAGAATGTCAATGACACTCTGAGATAGGTCAAGCACACCGGAGTGAGTTCGGAAGTTCTGCTTCAGTTGAAAAATCTCAGAGACAAGGCCTTTCCCTTGTTTCCCAGTTATGCCGGTGGGTAGAAACTCTTTATAGAACAGAGATCGTATATCTTGAAATCTAAAATCAATCCCTCTGGCAATGGTTTGTGCGGTGTCACCAGCAAAAATAAAACCCTCATCGACATTTTGACATATATATTTGAAAAGAGAAATCTGCCTCATACTAAGATCTTGAACTTCATCAATATACACAAAATCCATCTTGTCACCTTCATAATGTCCACTTTTAAGCCGATGATGGAGGTCATTTACTAAATCACCCAAATCGAATTCCCCTCGTTCAGTTTTCATCTTTTCATAGGCTTGAAAGAGGTTGTAAACAGTCTTTCTTTTTTGTTTCGTTAAAATGGATGAACGACATTTGGCCAATAAAGAGTAACCCTCAAAATTCAGCTTCCCATCACTGCATTCACCTGCTTGCAGGCCTCCTTTTATATGAGAAATAATTTCTGTAAAGACTCTGGAGGGATCAAGTTTCTTTGTTAGGCTTGAATCAAAGTGGGGCCAATATAGTGAACAAAACCTATCAAAGGTGACCTCCCGTAGTCTTATAAAAGTTTGCAATGCTACAGATCTTGAACCTATAAGGTTGAGATGAAAATCTTCTCTTTCTTTCAGAAATCTTCCGAAGAAAGAATTGCCCAATGTACCATCCAACATCATTAGAAACTTATGAAATGTTATAACCAAAGGGTAGTCTTTCACAGGGATGTTTGTAAATGTATCTGGAATATTTTTGAATTCCGATGTTACTTCGTCATCATCAAGGTTGATCTCAGTTGATGAACTCCCATTGCATGATATACTGTCAAATACATCAAATTCATGAAGTCAGAAATTGTAGTCAATGCAAAAAAGAGAGAAAATAAATTAGTATGTGTGCACCTTGTAAGGTGAGAAACATGTTGCTTCACAACATGGCACAATTTCGGGCTGACAGTCACAAAAAGCTGGCGAAGAACAAATGGTTTTCTATCTTCTGAATCTTCAACAGCTTTGGAATCCTTGATTCTGCTACCCTCTGCTTCGTAAATCGCTTCAGAAACAACACGAAAAGATTGTTCATTTTGGAATAACTTCATTGTCAATATAGTGGTTTTCCCGGTTCCTGAACGCCCAATTATAAAAGAACTTTTGGAAAATAGGATTATGTCCATTTGTTCGTCACTGACTTGCACGGGTAGAACAAGTTCATTATCAGAAAGCAAATGTTTTACCACCACATCTGACAAGGAGTAGAACTTCATAAGCAACAAGCTTTCACTCACTTTTGAGTTTTCCACATAACTTATCCCGTCACAGGGATTCTCACTCATTTCACCGTCAGTTTGATTATTATAACGAAATTTTATGATTTCTTGGTATGACAGCCAACTCTTAGGAACTTCTAAATTCCTGAACAATATAAATAAAAAACAAAAAACATGAACTTAAGCATGTATAATCACTGCTTTAAGATTCAGAGGTGGAGAAATGAGCATGTTGGATAATTGGTCAAAACGAGTTTGAGCTGAAACAGGTTAACTTTTAATATGGGTTGAATGGGTCAGGTTAGGTATTGCTGACTGTAAACCATTTGTTGTCCAATTCTCTAACAATTTAATGTGTTGATTCTGATACTAAATTATTATTACTATGATAATTTGAACATTTTACACAAACCATTGGATGACTTTCATCCCGTTTGACCTGTTTCCCTCTAATTCTCTAAACTAGATTCTTTTACATGATCAGTCTAAGATAAAAACACAACCCGATTTGACCCATTCAAAAGTAAACATATCGAGTTGCCACTTCTATTAAGATTTAGTAAACGGAGAATGAGCTTACCCCTCCATGCATTTTGCTGTACAACGACTAATATAATCATCCGTGTATGCAGCAAATATGCTCTCAAGACGTTTTGTGAGTTTTTGTATCTCTTCAAAAGGTAATACATCCCAAACCTTCAAAACTTGTACATAACTGGATTCCTTGATGATGTCAATCGTGCATATGACATATAACCCTGCAACCTTAAATTGTTTCAGAATATGTGAAGATTTTTCACAATGAAAGTCTACACTTCGGTTCTTGGGTCGCCAGCCACCAGAGAGTCTCAATAAAAGATTTAAAACCAGCTTCTTCAAGCGAACAGAAGTCAGCTTTCTAAATGATTTTCTGAAGTTGTCACTAAACAGAACCTAATGACATCCCGAGCAACAAACATGAAGAACAAAAGTAGAATTTTGCATATTATAGTATTTTGGTAGAGAAGTAAACAGTTAATACCTTCCATTTGGCAAGTTTAAAAAGTACACTGTTCTCGTTAAACAGATCATCAAGTTGTGCTAGCTCTTTCTTTGTATTTATAACTATCATCTTCAAGCATTCATCAGAATCAGCATCAAACAAACAATGGCGATTTCTTGCATCATCGACTAAATCTTTCCATACAGATTCACTATTAGTCAGGGTTCTTTCGTGTCCCAATATCCATAGACAATGTCTAGACAAAACATACACAAAATCAGACATAGTTTTTAAATACCCATGGCAGTTGCATCAAACATTAGTCCTTAGAGGACTAAACAATGAAGATTTCTTGCATACCGTGCTCTGGTGAGGGCAACATTAGTCCTTTGTGGACTAGACATGAAGCCAACAGATCCACGGCTATTAGACCTGACTGTCGATAAAATAATAACATCTTCTTCTCCACCCTGAAACTCGTCAATTGATTTCACCTTTATTGAAAATCCATCAAGTTTCTCATACTTGTGAGCAAGTTTTTCTTGAATCGTAACAACTTGGGCAGCATAAGGAGATACAATGCCTATAGTAAGCTTCTCCTTCGAGTCTTTCCATGCTATAAATATCAAAGAGAGGTTAAACTTAAACTGAGATATGACAACAGAGAAAAAGTATACATAAATTGAAACGATATTAAGATGTAACTTAAGCTTCTAGTGTTACAACAATATCACTCTGCTCTTTTTGTATGTTCCATGTTCTTCTCCACGAAATTAATATGCACAATATATGAAATATGATCAATATTCATACCTCTATACAGATTTTGTACAATCTTAATCACAATAGCCACCTCAACCATATTTCTTTTGCTCCTTCCATCGTCATCCTTTTCTTCTATTCCTTCAACAACATTTATAAATGAGTAAGGACCAAACATTGATCCTGAAAGATATCGCTTTTCATAACTTTCACATAACACATTTCCTGCATCAAGGATCTGATTCTGATAAAATCTCCAATTAGGGAAGAAACTGATGGACGGACTCATTCGATACTGAACATTTAGTAGATGCCGAGAATGACCTAAAGAGCTCAGTCTTTCAAATAAGCTTCGTCCAAAGCCAGATTCAATACATACCTGTCCACAAAAATTCAGTAAGATTAAATCAAGAAGAAAAGAAAATTAAAAATAGTGAATAGAAAAACAGTTGAGGTGACTAACATTGCTTGTAACCATTGCAGGTAATTGGCACTCATCTCCAATGAGAATAGCATGCTTCATCCCAGGAAGCTGAAGAGGAATAGTGGACTCGGCCTCTTTTAACTGTGCAGCTTCATCTATGACCAAAACGTTCAAAGGCTTCATCGGAACCATATGCAACTTGTAGGAACTAGATGTCGTGCAAAATATAAGAGAAGCTCTTTCAAAACAGAAGTCCTCTATTTTATGTCTTTTTATTACATCTGGAAGACCTAGTACTTCAAGAGATATCTGCAGACCTCTTAGAACCAATATAGACATGGCTCTTATAGAATTAATCGACGACATAACCTCCAACTCATTAGGAAATGGTTTAGATGTGAAAAGGTGCTCGAGTTCTTCTGAAGCCAAGTTCTCTTCAAACAACAACGATTCAAATGAACTTAAGTTATCCAAAAGATATATCATACTATGGAAATTGTATTCTTTCATGAAACTTCTAGGGACATGAGTCAAGAATGTATGGATGCATGTTCTAAGTGGCATTACAGAAGAACCAAATCGATCTTGCACAAACTCAAGGAATGATTTGACTTGCAACTTGTTGGTTTTAGTCTCCTTTTGATTTCCATTTGCAAGTTGTTTTTCTTTGGACAACTCATTTTCTAGAAAAACATGATATTGAGATACACAATTTTCAAGTAAATCATTCATAGACCATATGCAATGCTTCCAACCAGTCAAAGGCCCAAAGCACTCTATAAGCCTTTCAACCCGATGCTCCAAGTATATTTCTTCCATCTCTGCACCAACTTTTAACCGCTCCTTGCTTCCAAACAAAAGCACATCTCCAAAAGAACAAAAGGAATGGCCACTCGAGATTGTCCTTTTAAAGGATTTCCTAACCAAACTTAGTACGCATGAAGCTAATTGCAATAGAGCAATGTTTGTTGGTGCACAAGTAAGTGTCCTACGATTCATTTGCAACAGAACAAAAAGCAAGATACTAACTGTTGTTGTTTTTCCTGTACCTGGAGGTCCCCATATCTGTTCCACACACGGATTGTGACTACATTCAGTTTTGTGAAGGGACGCCATAACTGCTGCTCTTTGTGATTCATTCAGTTTATCGAACAGATTTGGATTTTGAGAATAAAGAGTATCGAAATCAAAAGAACATGTACTGCAAATCTCCTTGACCTGTGGACAAAAGATCACTATTAATAATGATATTATCACTTTACAATAAGAATTTTTTAGTCAACAAACTTCTTACCATAGAATCAGGGTTGAGAACCTCTTTAATGATACTCAGATTTCCGTTCATGTGCAATGAATTCCAAATCCTTGTCTGGATTTTAATATTTTTTAAGAAAACGACAAACATCCCATCTTGGAATTTAAGATGCTGTGAAGCTTTAACCGTGAATCGTGATGGTGTACTTACAAAATCATCTTCAGTGTCATTCTCTGAGATTTTGTTGACTAATGAAAAAGCCCATGACCTTCCTGGCCGTTGCAAATCAGACACGGATTCTGCTTTGCCATCCATAAAAATGAGAAGATCACCAGGCAATGTCCGATAAGGTTGTTTGCCACGTTCAAAAAATCTGTTTCTCCACGGACCAACTTTAATATCATATACAATTTTCCCGTCACGTCTGGCCTCATGAATAGAGAAAATGTCAGCAGATGGATATCTGTACATGATCTCCATAGAGCAAGCGAGTTCAGCACGTGTTTCCTCTAGCAAAGGATAAACAAAAGAACTGAAGTAGTGTTGCTCGGAATCAAACGTAAGTGGTATCTTGTCCACCTGCAAATAAGTATCAATTCATCAGAAAATTTCATGTACTGGAGATGTTATGTAAGATAAAGTCTGAACTATGCTGTTTGGAACAAACAATTTGATAAGCTACTATTAAACTGATGATCCCAAACCAACTATTTCACTCAATCTTGATCATTAACTATTCTAAAACTAACTAATCAGTTTGCATTAATGTAACCACAATAAACATCCCAGTCCAAATATAAAGCAGAGGCATTGACTTCGAGTCCAAATAGGATATACTTTGGTTTCCAAATATCGATGAGGCACGACGACGACCTAGCTGGACGGCCTCTTGCCTATCACGTCGTCCTGGACGACCCTTTGGACGAGATTTACGACGGCCCATAGGGACCGGCCTAATAAATAAATAAAATAAAAGTAGAGTGATTAAATTGAACTTTTCTGTAAAGTACAATGACCTTTCAATGCTTTAACCCTTTGATATATCCAAAAATAGTTGTTTAGTTCTAAAAAGGTATAGTTAAAACTCATTAACTTTTTCAGATTACCCCGTAACTGTAATCAGTATTACAAAACTAAAGTAAATGATAAAGGTTAAAATGTCATTTTTGTAAATTAAAAAAAAAAAAAAAAAAAGCTACAATAATTACACTTTTCTTAAACATTGTGTGTTTTGTTGGTGGTCTAGTCGACAAGCATCCTAATGTCGTCACAAGAGGTTTTGAGGCTCAAACCTTCCTAGGTAAACATATTGGGTGTACGCCAGGAAAAGGGTTCAAAAACAGTAATGATAATACCCTGGTTTAGGCACGTATCTCAGTAAAAAATCACCCTCATCCGTTTACCGTTTACATTTTTTATATTTTTTTGGTAATCCCAAAAGCTGACTAGCTTTGGGAGCCCAGAGCCAGAGCATGACCTCTGTGGCCATTAGGGTATCTTTTCTTAAGGAACCGGAGATTGAACATGTGACCTCCAGGAAGTTTACATTTTTTTTTTTTGTTGAACACTAACACACATTTTTGTTGTGGGTTCTTCGTGGAAACAGTTTCTCCACCCTCGCAGCCTCGCTTTTGACAGGAGTGAGTATTGTTGTTGTTTGTTGAACACAATGCACAGATAATGTAGATGTTTCCAAAAGAATAAAGTTAAAAACAACAAAAAGTGAAATAATCCCCCCAAAATTACATATTATTATGTATGAAGTCGAAAAAAGCTGAAAAAGGAAAAAGAAGTGAGACCTGGGTTTTGTAGAGGTCCTGATTGAGAATGTCATCTAAAGACCACGAAAATATTAAGTCTGCAAACTCATCACAACTTCTTCTTTCCATCGATCTTCTAGTTTTTTCTTTCTACTTTAGGAAACTAAATAGTAGGTTTTGTTTGTTAGAATCAAATGAAGCTGGTGATATATACAAGTAGTAGCAATATACTGCTTGCCTTTTTGTACACAAGAAAATGGGCTAAAATTGAAGATGCTATATATAAAGGGAATAACCAATATGCTTCCGGAAAGATAAGTCAAGGGTTACATGTGTGTTTTCATAAAAGCTGAAGGACCGAAAATATAAATTTATTTTATAAATTTGCTATGGAAGCACCTAAGTTAGGTGCTTCCGGAAGCATATTGGTTATTCCCATATATAAAAACTTTAAAAAATAATGTATCAAGGATTTAGGTTCCCACACAAAACGTGTTTTACAAGGATTCAAGTCTACTTGTTTATTGGATGAATGACTCAACACTATTAGATGTGACTCGTCGTTGGCTCATCGTCGGGTGACT
>JAOEHQ010025931.1:0-13846 GCA_025447715.1 Asclepias incarnata
ATTTTCATAAGTATTTTGGTTTTTTGTTTGTTAGAAACTATTTATTTTTTTAATGTGTAAGAACGGTAATTTGAATGATTGAAGAAAACTTAGATTTTTAGTATTATTTTTGTTTGACCCGACCCGAATTAGACGACCCTAATATAATAGCCGAAACATAACGATAAGGAAAAAAAATTCGGCCCTCTCTACTAAAAACGTCAAGATCCGCCACTGATCAAAACTTTATTTTTATGCTTATTCGCGCACTCATTTGCGAATATATTGCACCAATCAATAAACAACAAAAATCAAACGAATAATATTAAGAGCCAGGGAGAAAACAACACGTGGAACTTAACTCAACATCGAGAAGACATGAAAATGGTGTGAATTTCTGAAAAAATGTTTTGATGATCAAATGATTAGTTGTGTAGATTGGTCTGTTTAACCTCCACCATGATGGTAACTATTATACTGATCACCAACCATCAATAGATAAATTGATATTTGAAAGAATTAAGTCCTTAAGATTTTGGGTACATAAACATCACAAATTATTATGAATCTCTTTATAGAAACTTAATAAACTTATGACAGTAGATGTTCTACTAAATTATCTTTTTAATATGAAACATCTTATAATACACCACTATGACAAAAACATATAGGGAAACTAACTTAATTAGCTAGGAAGACATAAACTTTTTCCTTATTTAGATCACAAAACGACGACAGAAATACCACATAACCCATACCCGGCCAGATACGCTTAATGCTTCTTTAATATGTACTAATAGTACGAATTAAAAGTTCCGGTCTTGCTCAACTCGAAATTCTTATGCTTCCTTTTAATGAAGCCCTCAGCTTCGGTATCAAGATCAACACTCTCTTTATAAACCTTCTTATTGCCAAAGTTATCAATCGACTCAGTTACCTTCTCCTTGTGCTCAACAAAGTGGACATGCTTACGCGGCTCTGAGGTGCCATAACGATGATTTTTGTGAACAGGGACAGAATGACGTTCCTCATACACAGCACGGTCAGGGTAATAGCTAGCAACAGGGCGCTCCTCATCAAACGCAACAATGTTGTCATCAAATACCACGTGAGACTTACGAGGCTGAGGAACATCATATGCGATTACAGAATCCTGTTGCACATATTCTGGGGATGTAGAAGTATCCCAACCATACTGACGGTTGTCATAATTACGACCATAGTTTAAGCTTCTATGCATCATTGTGTGTGTTTTGTTTTTTTTTAGTTCTTTTCTTGTTTGAGTTATGTATAGTCTTGGTTATATAAATATAAGGTATTTATAGACTCGGTAAACCATATGCACGTTTCTTCCGAATATTGTACAGATTAGAACAATGTTATCGACATGACGACATCGCATCAAATTCTTTCTTATTATGGTGCCACAGTAAAAGTCAGGGAATAATTTCGTGTAGTGGGCAAGAGAATTGTGTAACATGAACTCTTATTCTTTTGTACGACTAGTATTATAGAGTTAGGTCATGGATTGCGTTATGGTTGGATAGAAATCACGCAAGCTTGGGAATCTTGAGCTAAAGTCGTATTATATATAGAGTCTTAGGATATCCTATTTGCATGTAACGGATGATTCGTTTAAAGCAAGTACAAACCATTATATTAGTTTAACGAGGGGTGCACTTCATTTGAATGTTTATTTTCAAAAGAATCATATCTAATTACTTTTTATATCGATCTTAATAATTAACATTTGTATTCATTCTTTGTTGAATACAACCTTTTGATTTTCCCATCATTTATTCATTTATAATATATTAAAACGTCATGTGTGGTTGAAGAACGTATAACCATCCAAAAAGTCATCTCAATGTCACAACAGTTTTTATCATTTTTCCGTAGAACCAATGGATAAACATGTATAGGAGTCCAATTTAAACATGTATAATTGTATTTTTTCCACACACTTTACTAATTTGTGTAATTGTATTCATAAACATGTATAAGGAGTCCAAGTTAAATGATATTTTGGCTTGTTTAATACACTTGGGACTTGGCCCACCCATATATTTTGGTCTGTTTAAAATAGTTAATTACCTACCCAAGTAAATTTAATGTAGAAACAATAGTTCTAGATTTCAATTTAAATTTAAATGGAGTCCATGTCCATCTATATATCCAAATCACAATGCAATTTTCTCCTGGAATTTGTGAAGGTAACTTGAGATATTAATTTATTTATGTTTTAAGTAGATATCTTACTATTCATATGCCAATTAATTTTTGACTAGTGTTTGTGAATAATTATATATTATTCATTTGTCAACATTAAACTACGTTTTGTTAGAGTTTACTAGTTATCTTTTTACATATAAATTGAACAATTATATGATTCACAATTTAGTAATTTACAAATAGTGTTAAGCTATCAAACTTTCTTTATTATGCTGTTAAATATTGCTATTTTTTCTTACATTTTTCATAATTGTTGTTTACTATTATATTATATTTAAATGTTGAGAAAGATATTGTTGAACTTTTAAGGTTTCATTTTAATAATTTTATTGATACAATATAGCATCGTGTGTAATTAAAATGTTTTAAATGGACAAATTTATTATGATTTCGTATATTATATTACTTTTCGTTCTTTTTTTCGTCCACCCTAAAAGGAATTCCTAGTTACGCCACTGAGTAGAACACATAACATGATTTTTTCCCAATAATATATATATATCCATACACACATACAATATGAACAAAAGAAAAGAAAACGACGTCGGATCCTTGCTTGCAACCTCGAACATTGTGGTCTATGAGCGGCGTCAAATGGGGGGCGAGGGGATGGGGAGGGGTTCAACGCCGACCCACCACCTTTGCGACCTTGACCCAGTCCCATTCCCACTTTCCTAATGCTCTTATAAAGATTTTCATCTTTTGTTTAAGCCCTTAAAATTAATGATGGGTTAATTATTACTAATATACAACATTACACCTTAAAAGTTAATTAATAGTTTCCTTACATATTCAGTCAAACTTCTTTATTTTTATAATTAACTCATTGGATTACCAACTTATTTTGTTTAGATTATATTTTCTTAACTCAATTACGAAAATCACATAAAAAATGTTTTATAAAAATAAATGGACTTTGAAACTTAAAGTACACATAAATATTGTTAGTTATTTATAATTTAACTTATCCTTAATGAAATTAAAATATTAACAAATCGCGTTATCTTTCTTAATATTTAATTACATGCGATAAGCATCGTCAAAAAATTTTCGACAAAACTAAACAAACATCATGACTTCTAACATCTTCACAACAGCTAACTCATATATATCAACCAGGCATTAACACTTAACAATATTCCACAAATCCAGTTTAGCTCCAAACCTTTTAAGCAAAACCAAGTCAGGCCATAACATATGTAACCTACCATCACCCCACTGCAACCTAGGCTAACAACAGTTTATACATCATCCACTCCTCAAGTAATGTTAATGGAATTACAATTTGACCTATACTAGAAGTTTTAAAACTTGAAACTGAATTTTTAAAAGGATAAATAGACTAAGCATCCTCTCTTGATGAATATTGAGTTGTATGGGTATAATTATTCATATATAGGTTTTCATCCATGTAACATTTTCACAAATGTAATAAAAAATCACCGGTTTTTGCCCATGGATTAAACGGATAAGAAATAATCATTTAATTTCTTTTCAATATTTACTTTAAGGGGAAAGCTTATATATTGCGGCAAATCTAACATGGATGTTGCTGCCCTCACAAACATATTTAAAATAACAGATTCAGTGTATACATTTAATAAACTTTAGGAGATAAATGAAACTTTTTAATTTTTATATATAAAAAAAGTAGCTGCTACACTACACAATTGGATCTACCGGCACATTATCCCTTATTTTGAGTGTAACGAACAAAATCGAAACGAGGCCATTGAGATATCGGCCAATATCAAGTTAAAATTAGAAGGAACTATAATGCAATTAAAAAAAAAGTAAGTAAGTAACATTCAATGCCGTCTTTTACGGGTTTTGGTCCCAATACCTGTATGGGGGCAGCTTTGTTGGACATAAGAATCGAACCCTTGATTTCCGTCTCTTCCACATGCAAAAGCTTTAATCACTTGATCCAACCCAATTGGTATTTTATTATAAAAAAAAAACTATATTGCAATTCTGATTAACCAAGTCATTTTCTTGGATTTAACTATTTAAGACATCCCTTACACGCGTTGGCGTAGCCAATAAGCCAAACACAAGGGCACCTTGGGGGATACTACTTTCCAAACCAAACACGATAATGGCGGTTTCTGTACCGATATCTCCCGCCAAAATAACCACCACAAAACCCATCATAATAACTGAATTCCCTAACAACCCCAAACCCCTAATCTTACAAAAATGCAAAACTATAAAAGACCTCAATCAAATCCATGCCCATCTCATCAAAACCCGGATCCTCAACGACCCGTTGGTGGCCGAAAACTTTCTCGAATCAGCAGCGATCATCATTCGCGATCAACCCATAGACTATGCGATTTCAGTTTTCGAAAACTTAACTGACCCGAATACATCTGCATACAATATCATTATCAGGGGACTTACTTTAAAGAAATTGTATCAAGAAGCTATTTTAATGTTCAAGAAAATGATGGAAAATAATGTGGAAGTTGATGAGTTTACGTTTTCTGGTGTTTTGAAAGCTTGTTCAAGATTAAAGGGTTTAGAAGAGGGGAAACAGGTTCATGGGAAAGTTATGAAATTGGGGTTTGGAAGTTGTGGGTTTGTTGAGAATAGTTTGATTAATATGTACGGGAATTGTGGGCTAGTTGGGGTTGCACGTAAGGTGTTTGATGAAATGTCTGAACGAGATGTTTATGCGTGGAATGCGTTGTTTTCTGGGTATACGAAGAGCGGGTGTTGGAAAGAGGCTGTTGATTTGTTTTGGTATATGTTGGAAGTTGGTGCGAGGTTTGACGAGGTTACGTTGGTTAGTGTTTTGACTGCGTGTGGGAGAGTTGGTTGTTTGGAGATCGGGGAATGGATTGGAAAGTATGTAGAGGAAAATGGGCTTAAAGGGAATATTACTTTGGTTACTGCTCTTGTTGATATGTATGCAAAGTGTGGGCGTGTGGATACTGCACGTTGTTTGTTTGATCAGATGTTGCGTAAGGATGTGGTTGCTTGGAGTGCGATGATATCTGGTTACAACCAAGCAAATAGATGCAAGGAAGCACTTTCGTTGTTCCATGATATGCAAAAGGCTAATGTGGAGCCGAATGAGGTCACTATGGTTAGTGTGCTTTCTTCGTGTGCCGAACTCGGAGCTTTAGCAACGGGTAAATGGGTCCATTTCTATATAAAGAAGAAGAAATTGCCACTCACGGTAACACTTGGAACCGCTTTATTAGTTTTCTATGCAAAATGTGGCTCTATCGAGAATTTGGTTGAAGTCTTTAAAAAGATGCCTAGTAAAAATGTTTTATCATGGACTGTTCTCATTCAAGGTCTTGCAAGCAACGGGCAAGGAAAAACAGCCCTCAAGTACTTTGACCTGATGCTGACAAAACATATAAAACCAAATGATGTCACTTTCATTGGCGTTCTTTGTGCTTGCAGTCACGCGGGTCTGGTTGACAAGGGGCGTGCTTTGTTTGTGAGCATGAGTCGTGATTTTAATATAGAACCAAGAATTGAACATTATGGTTGCATGGTTGACATACTTGGGCGAGCAGGATTGATAGAGGATGCATATCAATTTATACAGAACATGCCTATAAAACCTAATGCAGTTATCTGGAGAACTTTGTTGGCATCATGCAAAGTTCACAAGAATGTTAGAATCGGGGAAGAGTCACTAAAGTATATAACGAGTTTGGAACCTGCCCATAGTGGGGATTATTTACTTCTATCTGGTTTATATGCATCTGTTGGTAGGTTGAAAGATGCGGTTAGGGTTAGAAGTGAGATGAAAGAAAAGGGAATTAAAAAGACTCCCGGTTGTAGCTCAATTGAGGTAAACGGGCTCATCCACGAGTTCTTTTCTGAAGATAATGCACACCCAGAGTCTAATGAAATTTATGCAGCAACTGAAAAGATGATGCAAAAGATTAAGCTGGCTGGCTATGTACCGAATATATCAGAGGCAAGATTGGAGGCAGAAGATTATGATAAGGAAACTTCGGTCTCTCATCATAGTGAGAAGTTGGCGATTGCTTTTGGCCTAATTAAGACTTCTCATGGTACCCCTATTAGAATATCAAAGAATCTCAGGGTATGTACTGATTGCCACGATGCAACAAAGATGATTTCAAAAGTTTATAATAGGGAAATCATTGTTAGGGATCGCACTCGCTTTCACCATTTTAAAGACGGGTCATGTTCCTGCAATGATTATTGGTGAACTTGTGACACTTCATCTCACGTGTCTTGTTATACAAATGTACCCGAAGAATTTGATTTTTGTAGGATATATTGCATTTCAATAAAATGTTTATCGAATAACAATCTTATCATGTCTTTCTTTAAAAAGAAACCAATGGAATTTGTCTTCAAGAATCCGAATTTTGTTAAGTGTCCAGATGAATTCAATGATCTGGTCTGATTCCATTATAAAAACGTAAATTGCAGAAGGGAACATCATCTATATCACGTGAACAGATTTAAATTTACAAGATGATAAAGTTAGTATTTTTCTTAGAAAAACACCACACCGTTTTAAAAAATACACGTTCTTCACTTCTTCACCTTGTGATTTGCTCATCAAAACCACTAATAGCACTGGTTGAAGCAGAAAAAGAAACCCTTTGGCTTGTTTTCCATTTCTCCCCTTGGTGTATCCCCTGTATAATTGCAGACAGCCATCAAAGCACTTGTACCCGGAGATTCAGGAGACATTGGAGCATTTTCAGCTGTGAAAAGCCGAGAAGCGACTACAGGCCTCGATGGCAAAATTGTGGAAAAATAATGTAGCAGCATTTGTATGATTTGACTGAAATTTGGTCGAGAATCAGGATCCTCCATCCAACATGAACTTAGAATCGTCGCTAAATCCGTTGGTAGATCTTCCAAACTTGGCCTCACATTCTGAAAAGCAAGTAAGTATCAGAACTTTGAAAGTCTGAAGTATGTTTCTTAGAGGTGGCAAGATGGGCGGTGGGTAACAGGTCAAAAATAGGTTTGAGTTGAAATTAGTATGGATTGATATTATCCGGGTCGACCCACATACATATTATCCATCTTTTGAGTAAATTAGTAGTGTGTTGTTTATCATTACAGTAACAATAACAATATTATGGCAATACTAGTCAAAAACGATTTATGTATGACTGTATGCAATAATTTTTTTTCTTCCTTTGGGCGACTTTCAACCTGTTTGACCCGTTACCTTGTAGCTAAATATTTTGATGTGACCCATTTAAGATAAAACACAACACAAATCAAACCTATCATTAGTTAATTGGTCAAATTTGTCACCACTTATTTTGCTTTGAGTTCTTTAGGAGATATAATGAAATTATTAATTTACCTTAAAAGCTGCAGCATAGGCAGCCTGTAGATTGGACATACCCTCAAATGGTAACCTGTTGTGTAAAAGTTCCCACAATACAATTGCAAAGCTATAAGCATCTACCTTCTGGTTGTAATGCTTCTTCTCTCCTTGCCTTAGAGTGACAGTACTATATAACTATTAAAAAATACATCAATCAAAACCTTCATCTTCAATCCAAAATAAACTAAAAAGCCTTAAAATAATTGTAAAATTTATCGTGTAGTACCTCTGGAGCCATCCATCGATAAGTTCCTGTTTCGGCTGTCATCATCTCTGTTACCGTCTCTTCTCTTGCTAATCCAAAATCTACAAGTTTAAGTGTTCTTTGATCCTTTGTCAACACCAAGTTTTCTGCAGAAAATTGGAAATCCAAAATTAATTCCAACTTTTGAAACAAATCTAACCTATGATAATGCGGAAAAAAATAATTACCCGGTTTTAGATCTCGATGAATTATTCCATGAGAGTGAAGGCACTCCATGGCACGAGCAATATCGAGTGCAAAACCAATAGCAACATGCATGTCTAAGCTACCGGGTCGTTTACTTAGCATATATTTTCGCAATGACCCTCCTGTTAAAATCTCAGTAACAATAACCATCATAGGTTCTTTACATGCCCCTATAAACTGTTTCACATGAAAAAAAAAAGACACCACTTTATTAGATTATGCTCTTCAATTCTTGATAATGTTGAACTACAATTAAGCATCAAGATCAAACCTTTGCTAAATTCTTGTGTTGGACTCTAGACCATGTAGCAACCTCTCTCACGAACCGGGCTTCTCTTTTAGCAATTTCCTCTGGTGTATCACCTCTATGAACGATTTTAATCGCAACATTTTGGTTTTTGTATCTAGAGGAACACAACGCCGAGATCAAGATTCAAGAAACAAAACAAAACAAAAAAAAAACCGAATTCTTGAAATTGCTACAATCTTTATATACTTACTTTCCTTCATAAACTTTAGCATGAGCTCCTTCACCAATTCTTGGCCCAACAAAAAGATGTTGAGGATCAATCAACCACTTGGGATCAAATCTATATTCATCAATTGAAGAGAAACTATCTCTACTTCCCATTTTTTTTTTCTTAGGTATGCAAAAAATAAAGTCAACACTAAGCCAACAAATGTATCAACAGCATATATTATTAAATACCCATCATGCAACCTTGAGTTTAGGAAATACTGTCTCTCTCTCTCTCTCTCTAGTTAGATGGCTAATTTAAAGCCACATGGGATGATGTAACCAAAAGGCAAAGGACAGTATTGTACTTTATTGTACTCAAAGAATGGCAACAACATAACACTCATTATCAACCAATGACACTAGATTAGATCCAACAGTTAGTGATGGGCAAATCGCCCATTAAAAACAAATATATTCTTACAGTTTTAACGGTAAATGTATTATAAGGTTCGTTTTTTTTTTTATTTTATTAAAGTCAAAATGTTTGTTTTTTTTATTTTATATATACAAAGTATGTTATGAGAAATAAATAAAGAGAAAAGGGAAAAACAAGAGATGATGGGGGTTAGAGGTATGGTTGATGAGGAGACAAAATCATTTAAGAGGTTGGGCGATTGTCTTGAAGAGGGGAGAAAAGAACAAAACAGGGCACGATAGATGCAAGTTTTTAATACATAAACAATGTTATGAATGAATAAAATAAAAGAGCTGCACATGGAAACTGATCCCTTTAACATGTGGGAGAAGATGGTGATCGATGCCTCCCCCCCTCCAAAAAAATTAAAAAAAAAAGTTTCTTTTGTGCACTACTACTACTACTACTACCTTTTGCCTATCTTAATTCAGCAGTTTAAGAAATTAGGAAAAAAGTTATGTTAAAAGAGTATAATCCTAATTAACTTCCGTTTTATGTGTGACTCCATTACTGTTTTTAGAAAGTGCCTGCAGTGTGATCTCGTCATGTATCAGTAATTCAAAGTGCATTTGGAAGCTAGAGTTACGTATTTCGTAGTTATGAACAATGCGTAATACTAGGCGGCAATCTGTCACACGAAACTAGTTCACTTATAAATATAGTAGTTGTTATAATTGCGAAAGTAGAACTATGTACAAACAGATAGGAAATTTCATATCGTATTATTACACGAGTGATCGATGCCACGGATGTGTTAGGCAATATCAGGTAACGAGCTTAAACAAATAACCGGCAAACAATAACATATATAAAACGATCAAAACTATATCACGTGTGTCCAATTATAATTCATCCACTTTAAATGTTTCAAAATACTTACTTTATAATTTACCTAGGTCCAAAATCTTGAATAACATGTGTCCAAACATAATTTTTCATATACTTGCTACAAAAAATTTCAATATAACCTAGGTCCATGGACCTATGTTAGGACCATGTAGAACCGCCCTTGCCGATGAGGCAAATGTATCTCTGGAGATTAAGACTTGTATATCAGAATATTAGGAGTTCAGTCAATCTACTTTACCCGTCTCTAATTACAACATAGTTGTCAAGTTTTTGATACATGCATCGCAACTCGGATAGCATGTGCTATGTCAATCATGTTACTATCAAGTTTAATGTACATAATAAGGTACATCAAGTTCAAATTGAATATATATATATATATATATACTCGTTATATCTGTACATACCAGTTTCTACAGATACAACTATACACGAGACTCATCTATATATATCCATGCACTCATGGATGCTTGCAGATATTTCTCCATAAGTGTTACAGAATTTTAAATTATTTTTAATACAAGTAACAAGTTTTTTCATGACATGACATGCATATTTGCACAAAAAATGAAGTACTAATCCACAATTGTTGAATCATAATAAGAAAGTATAAAACGATTGAGACCAGTAATAATACGACCAATCACTATGATAGAACAATATTGATTAGAATGTGTCCAAAGCATAAGCATGGTCTATAACCAACAAGACAAATAGGTTCAACAAACCAATAACCATGGTTATATAGCCACATCATCAACACGTACGTAGCCAGAGTTAAACATCATTATTCGCTATGTTAAACACAGATCGATCCGCATCACACCAAATGAAGTTCAGATCAAGCAACTATAAACGCACACCTAGATCTTCTCTATAGACTATAGGTTCTTTATGTATGTATCTAGATAACTAGATACTCATTACTTCAAACACTATGTACGAGTTATTGGATTAAGCCGTCTCTTCATTTATGAGATCCATGACTGTAAGCGTGATGCTTCCATCGTTCTTCTCCAAAAGCCTCCTGTTGGTTTCCTCATCCACAAAACCCTATTAATTAAACATGTCACTCATCAATAATTAAAACATATGAAAGAACACAATTTTTTGAAGCGTAAAAGCAAATATGATAAACATTACAAATCCTCACCATTTCCTGCAGGTTGTCAAGCATTGGTTCCCACTCTAAAGCACAACAAAGATCATCAATCGATTTCTCCAGATCATAACTGTTCATCCTCAAGATTTTCCTGTTCAAATCCAGTTTCTTGAATCCGATCTTTTCCAAATACTTCAAAAGCTCTTGCTCCTTATCATGATCACTTAGTACACTTACCTCTTGACTAGTAGAATCCAATGTTTGCACCACAGGTATCCTGGTTGGTGGTGGTGCACCTCTAACCAACGTGGATGACATTACAGAAAAATCCATGGTAGGTGAACTAATCGACTTGGGATGTAATCCTACTGAAGGATAGAAACCTGAAGAAACCACAGGTCCCACTGGAAGAGAAGTCGAAGCAGTTTCCACTTCTGTGGAATCAGAAAATGAAGACATAGCAGCCACTTCAGCAGGAGAACGAGTAGCCATAGTGCTTGATACATCATCCTTTTCGCTAATCACCGAGTCATTGGGAAAACCTGTATCCTGATCAATAGGATCTGAATCAGCAGATGTAGCTTCAGGGTCTGGGACATTGATCAAAATGTTTTCAGAATCCATCAAATGATTCAGATCAACTACTTCAGGATTCTTTATAATAGGAGGCAGATTCAGATTGAGAGAGGTTAAGCCCAAATCCTTCCTAGAAGAGGTCATACCTTTAGTCACCTTTTGAACCTGCTTTTCTGTTTTCTTGGAGTTTGAACATCCAGCTTCACGGTTCACTGAAATCCTACTGTCAATAAGAGTTGACGGTTCAGAGTTCACATCCGATGAACCACTGGTAGGAGTGTGCACCTTCTGACTAGCCACAGAGGCGGAAATGTGATCTAAATACACTACAGTCTGCTTTAGGACCTCAGTAACCATTGGAGAAGAGGCTGGTGCTTTAGATACCAATTCAAGGGGAACCTTTGCAAGAGCTTCAAGAAAGGGTTCAGGCACAGATAACACAATTTCAGCAAACCTAGAGATCAAAGATTGAATCAGAATCTGGTTTTGTGGCGATCTTGGGGGAGTAGAAGTACTTCCACTTGATCCACTAGAGTTGATCCCTTTGACAGTTGATGATTCAGAACTCACACCCTGCTGACCATCAACATTAGATGCACCACCAGCTGATGGTTGCATCCTCAAACCACCCATAGAGTAGGAAATCTGATTCAAGGTTGCCTCCTGCATCTTTTCCGCAAGCTTAGCAACCCCTGGACTGGAGGATGTTGCCCCAGAGTTCAAGTTTTGGAATTGAGAGTGAGGGTGGTGTAACTTCAGATGGTCGAAAAGCACATTTGTTCCACCGGGGCTTACATTATTTAACTTCACGGTAATTCTCAATGGACTCAGAGACTGCCGAACAACATCATGGAGATCATTATCATCAACAAGAGTAACCTCATCACCATCTTCGTCAACATAAGTGAGAGTAAAATCAATATTAGAACCAAAGCTGAAAAGACTACGGATCTTTTCCCTCAACGTAACAATGTCAAGAACAATTTTCTTGTCTTCAATAGATGCGCTGAAGCGCCGAAATGTTTCCCCATACTTAAACTGCAAAAATATAGATTTTAAGCAATCAAAACAGCATGTACGTAAGATGCATTTGAAATCTGCTAATTAATATTTCATCATTACATGTCTGCATAATTCACAAGAAAAATGTCATTTGACATTGGTTTTATTGACACGGAAAATGTCATTACAAGATGTTGTTCACATATACATTCATGTATGAATAAAAGTAAAAAACCTTTACCCAGTATATATAGTGATATATAAAATCTATTAAACATTAGAAATTTAACAATCAGAATACTTTTGAAATTGCAAGAATGTTAAGAACACATATGATATAATATTCGTACAACAACAACAAAACAAAACAAAACAAAAAAACTCACTAGATTCACATTCATATATCTGTCGAAAAAACTTCATGTATACATACGTGTAAAAAAAAAATCATAGATACACAAATTTTTGTTTTGGTCATGGTGTATAAATGTGTATATCAATAATTAATATGTGGATATAAAACATTCTTAATATCGTGTTCTTATTTTTGAAGTGCTGTAAAAATAACACGTATTCATGCATGAAATATATTTATATAAGAGTGAAACAAGATTAAATGCAAAAGACCTTGATCACAATAATGGATGAAGAAGCCATTAATGTATTGTAATTACTTTTGTTGCCGTCTGGTGGCAGCCGCCAATGGGTTTTATAACAAGTCTCACAAATTCACAATCATATCATTTTTATATATACTAAAAAATTAGCTAATCAAATCTCTCTATTTTTTTTAATTGGATTATTAATCTATTTACAATTTAACATAAAAAATACTAATAATTGTTATCCAAATATCTATACTGTAACACCCCAAGATTTTAAAAGGTATTAAAATAACCTATTTTTGTGGTTTTATCGTAAATAAAAGTTCCTAGTACTTTATTTTGAGAATGAAAGATGTGTTAGTTGGAACTTTAGTGGGTAGCAGGTATAATACCCATTTGTGTATTCAAGGGCCGGACATAAAAGTCCGTCCCCCCATACCATTTGATCATTTCCCTTCTTTTTCAACACTCCATCCCCCATCTTCTTTGATTTCTTTCAAGTTTTCTTCCTATCTTTTGATTATCATCATCAAATTTATTCAAGAATCAAGTTACATTTTCTCAATCATATCAAGTGAGGAAGTTAGTGGGTGTGTGAGTGTGTGTGTGTGCCGTGAAAGAGGAAGAAGAAGAAGAAAGATTTTGTGGGTTTCACTCTTTTCCATTTCTACATCTATTCAAGGTATAAATCATCTCCCATTATTGTTAAGTTTGAAATTTCTAGGGTTCATAGTGTTCAAGTGATTTGGGGGTTTTTGGATGGAA
>JAOEHQ010025942.1:0-13844 GCA_025447715.1 Asclepias incarnata
ATTCAGGTTGAAGTTGATGTAAAAAATAAAAATGTTAGTTTGTTTCTTCCTGCAACATAAGAATGAGTTGATTTGGGTAAAGTATTTTTATTTCCCCAAATATAAATGAATCAACGAATTTTTTTTTGCCTAGAGGCGGAACTGGTAAAAGTGCTTGAAAATCCTACATTCAATACATACAACATATCCTAAATCGCAAAGATTAGTTTTTTTTTGTTGTAATACTAATGTTTTTGTAATCATCAGTAACTCATTAAATGTTTCAGTTTTTCTTTATAAATTGCAAAAAAGGTGTTTGCAGAGTTAACACAATTCGAACGGTCTCTACCCTGACCTTCTTTGAACTTATACCCAACCAACTGAGCTAGCGTCCTCTCCAAATTATTATTTAAAACTTTAGGTGTTGTGGTCTGGTGATATGTTAGGTGTTAAATCACCACAAATACTTTGAGTCATGATTAAATAATGATATTAATAGTGATTAGTTGGCCCACTAATTTGCAAGTTATAGTCCGATTTACTGCAGGAAAATCTGGCAACAGTGAGAACTTCAATTTGCAATGAAACTCCGCATCTTATGATGCGCATAATATTTTTGCAATAGCATGGTTGTATCAACATTTAAATCTTTCTTTTGTATTCAAAATAACCATCATGAAGTAAAGGATTGTTTATGTTATGTATGGTGAATTGGTTGACATAATTAATTGTATAAATTGAATATAATATACCTTTATAGTATGACAGAAACAGAAAATACTTGTGTTGGTTTTTTGGTTATTTGATACGGATTAAAATATTTTACATGTAATACGATAATACAAACAATACTTACTTGATTTTATAGTCATTATTTTGGAATCATTTTCTAAATTTGTCATGGTTTAACTTTTAACATTAACACTTATGAAGTATTTATAAGTACCGTCAACCAAATGTGTATAATCTATTTTATGATATATAATAATTAAGTTCAAGTTCTACGATTTGTTTTTATTGTATATAATTCATAATTAATCTGCGAGAAATAAGATAATCCGTGCGACGCACGGGTATCACCTAGTTTGGTATATTGTGGTGGTGGTGGGTCGACATTTACAACAAAGGAAGGAGGAAAATATCTTAATCATTTAATTGCCTACAATCTCAATTCTATATTAAGGTATGAATTTCTTAATTGTTATTGTTAAAATTAGGGTTTTTAGTATTTGATAATTGGGGTTTTGGTATTTAGGGAAATTTTGATAGAACCCTAGTATTTGATAATTTATTGATGAGTTTTGTGATAGCTAGAATCCAATAGTTATTCATTTTAGTGTTTGGCTAATAATGTTGATATCATAAAATTATGATGATGATATGAAATGTGTTGAGAAACTGATGAGCTAGCCAAATATTATAATGGATAAATTTGGGAGGTTGAGTTGATTTATGTTTGGATTACTTGGATAGAAATCTTATGGATATTGTATGATTGTAGGTGTTGAAATGATTTGATTATTTGGATTATTGCATATTGTGGCAAAGGTAAGTATATTCATGTACATGTATTGTACCATGGGGTTAGCATGAATTATGTGAGACCGGTGGACGTTAATTCATGCTAGCTTATGGATTGATTGTGTATTTGGAAGTCCACGGTAACGGGTGACGACTCAGTGTACTTGTGGCATTGGTATGGATCCATTACCTTGATATTGACTAGGAGCATTATATGAGACCGGTGGGCGTTAATGTTCCTAGTGTGTTTGTGTTATGCCATGATATATGTATATGTATTTGAATGTACTTACTAAGCGTTTTGCTTATTGTTTAGTTGTTTACATTTTTAGGTGGAAGTGGTAGCTCGGGTAAGAAGCCCGTTTGACTTGAAGATTGATTTTAGCGCTTGAAGTTAGAAGACATTTTGGGTTAGTACCTTAATTTGGGGAATAAGTTGTCCCGGATGCCTAGCTCTTGTTCTAAACGTTTTACAATTGTATGGTCGTATGTATATTGGTCTTGTGAAAAACAAGGGTATGTACAATAGCCAAAGTAGCAATAACCCATTTTGTCAATAGATGTATATTTGGGTAACCCACCTTTTGAATCGATATGTTTGAAATGAATTGGTCTTTTTCAGTAAAAATGTGTTCAGGTCATATGTATCTAAATTATCAACAAAGTTGTGATTTGAAACTTGTTTGGGTAGCTGCGAAATGTTGTTGCTGTCAAAACTGCTATCTGTACACCATCGCGTCGCGATGGGTTTGACTCGCGTCGCGAGTAGTGTCCAGTTTTTAGCAAGTTCGGGCCAGAAGCTATTCTCGCGTCACGAGATATGTTGGCTCGCGCCGCGATTCTGTTTTCCATCGTTATCGCGTCGCGAGGGTCATGGTGTCGCGCCGCGATCTTTGGTCTATTAAAAAAAAAAAGGTCTTAAATTTTGGGTTGTTACATAGATTTTGATGATATTCACAAAAATGTCTGAGTTTTTTATTTCTTCAATCATCCATCTCGAGTTTGATCGCTGGTTTGAGAAGACACAATCGTTCCTAGTTGATATCATTTATGGAGTTGATTGTCTTTGATCTTGGGCCCGAAGAGGCTCATGGTTTTAGAAATGGACATGAGCCAAACAACCAAATTAAAAATTATTCATACGACTTCTTAAATACAATCATAACGCAATACATTAATGTGACGTTGATATCATTTATGGAGTAGGGAACGAACTCTTTAGTTTGTGACCACAAGATTCCTAAATCCCATTTTGGTTTAGAAATGAATATACGTGGTGACCAAAGTGATACCTTATGTATTGACGAAATCAAAATTAAAACTTTAAAAGTGATCATTGGCACAAGTTGTAAACACTAGTTTTGTATCTATATAAAGTTTTGATATTGACTAGTTTTCAACATTACCATTACCATTATATTTAAAAAGCAACTTAAGTTTGTGAGTAGAGAATACTGTAGCTAATAGTACTAAAGTAGATGCATAGAATACAATCTGTGACAGCTTAAAAGTTAAAACCAAATAGTACTAAAGTAGATGCATAGAGTACAATTTGTGACAGCTTAAAAGTTAAAATCAGTGTTTTCAACGAAAACTGGCGGTTGAACCGTAAATCCGACGGTTGGATCCGGTTTTTAACTTTCTTTGGAAAAAAGGATTAAAAAAGTGGAATCGTAAACCGTCATGCTGCCCATCCCTTTAGTTATGACTTATGACACCACCGATCAAGCATTGATTTTTTGCACAGATTTGTTTTTGAGAGAAAAAAAGGA
The DNA here is from genome assembly GCA_025447715.1 of Asclepias incarnata. NCBI lineage: Eukaryota > Viridiplantae > Streptophyta > Magnoliopsida > Gentianales > Apocynaceae > Asclepias > Asclepias incarnata. Next base: position 3,273 of record JAOEHQ010025942.1, read on the forward strand.
TAAAAAAAAAGGTGGCAGCCGTCAACCACCATGTCCCGCCGGGGAGCCGACCATCTCTTTTGTATATGGCACCATCGATCAAGCACATACTTTACACATATCTGTTTTTGAAAAAGAAGAAAAGGAAAGGTTGGAAGACAAATGGTTAATGGGTGGGTTTATTTTTGTTGGGATTGAGAATGGGGAAGAAGAAGGATTTACAGAAAAAACTGAATGAGAATATGAGATGTGTGTTTTAATTAGTTATGTACTACTTATCTTTTTTAGAGAGAAGAAAACAAAAGGCTTTTGTTAACTACAACACAACACGTGATGAGTGAATCAGTTTGACCAAAATTACAATGATAATTTTTATATATATATAAAAGGAAAATGTTATATGCGGTTAATATTATATATGCTGCATATACATAAATATTTTAATGATAAAAAGTCTCCCCTGATTTTTATGTTTCTCCTCACAAACATTAACAAACATCACCTAATTATATACTGTTAACATCATATAAGTTATCTCCATATATAAAACAAAGATCCATATGCACAAAAAATGAGACAAGTGTGATATAGCAGTAAACTATTTATTAAACTATCTATATAAGATTATTATTAAAAAGTTACTTTCAAGTTACTGTAGCTAATAGTATTATTTTATTTGCATGAGTTACAACTCTTATTAACATTAAGGTTTATACCATTTTATTTGCATGAGTTACAATCTTATTAACATTAATGTTTTTATATATGGTAAGTATGTAACAATATCCTTGCATTAAAAAGTAACTTTGTTTTTGTGAGTACAATTTACTATAACAAAAAGTATTTTTTTTATAAGCATAAAGTACAAGTCTTCTAACACAGTATGCTACACCGCCTCTTTCCACCTAATATATATATGGGGAATGTGAATATGGGGTTGTCACACATCTAAGCTTAGATGTGAAACCCCTTACATCACATTATTTTAAACAATAAAAAACATGGGGCCAAAATCATTTATAATTTTGAAAACAAATATTAATTTTCATATTTTTTTAAATAATTTGTTGACGTATGTATGTATATTCCCAACTGCTGCAACGCGCAGCATATTAGCTAGTATTTTAGCAATTTGTAAAGTTTTTTAACACTTTTTAGCATTTTTTTTTTCTTTCATTTTTTAAATTTTTGGGGTTTCCGTTCATGCGTTGATCGGTTGATGGTTAGAGTGGTTGAGATGAGCAAAAATGGTTGGCGATTGAGGTGTAAAAAAGGGGATAGAGGATGGTATAGCTATAGTATGTCATTAATTACCATGTGGTGAAATAAGATGAAGTCTTACAATTGTATTATTGAGTAAAAAGTTAATTTAATGACATTAAATTTTGGTGTTGATTCATAAAAAGGTGAAGAAATAATAGTTTTATATAAAAGTATAGACACTATAAGATTAGAAAATTTTCATATATACTTATGACTCGTAGCACCAATAGTTTTTAAAAAAAATTACACTTTGCGGGTTTGAGAAAACTCAAGCATTTGCTATTCTTATTTTGAATGTAGTTTCGTTTTTGAAGTTGTGAACAAGTAAAGGAAATCATTAACTATACATTTCTATGAATGAAAATGTTTGAAAACAACATAATATATAAACGCTAATATTAATTAAAATAACGAATAATAATATAAAAATATCATTTCACAGTATTAAGTCTTTATATACACCACATGGCTAGTACTTTACAAATAACCAAAATCTTCAATAATACTTATTAGTCATTCAAATGTTTATATATTCATATATTGTCTGTGTCACTGTGTGTCTACATGGATTAAAGATTACTTCAATAATATTTGTAATCACACAATGTAATGATTATATTTTTTTTATTTTAAATTTTGAATTCTTGTCCCGTAACAAAATTCTGGACTCTTGTCCGGAAACAAAAGTTTTGAGACGGAGAAGATAATTTACTTTCACGCGTGAGGTTGATCGTAATCTTCACTTAATTCCTTCTAATAATCTAATGTAGTATCGTTTGGAGATATGCACGAATGCTAAGGACGCGTTTAGTTGTAGAAAGTGTTTTTTAGTTTTTCATTTCCAATTTTTTAGAAAATGGAAGGGATTTTCAATATCTAGAAAACAAATAAAAATTCTGAAAACGTGTTCAAAATTAGAATATGCTATTTTCATTTTTCATATTAGAAAACTAGAATACATGTTGGAGATGTGGGGGGAGGGGAAGAGGGAGATGAAAAATGAAAAACATCAAAATGTTGTTTTCCAAATTCATGTTATAAAATGAAAAATGGTGTTTTCCATTTTCATAGAAAACTTTTCTAGAAAACTCTAATTTAATCATGTTTTCTGTTTTTCATGTTTTATTGGAAAACAAATGTGTTTTCTACAACTAAACGCGCATTAAATAAAACATTATTTCGAAGACTACACATATACATATTGACCACTCAGCTTTTGGAGTTTCATTAAATGGTCAGTTTATTTATTAATCGTTTTCAATCGATGTTTGAAGGCCAATTTGGTCTTGGAAGTCAAAATCAAATAATTTGTATGAATGTGTGACAACCATAAAGGATTTGGATGTCTTCAAGCTACTCTTTGTGGTTGAAAGTTCATTAATATAACAAGTGAAATTAAAACTATAGTGACAACTTGAACATGTCTTCACAAAAAATATGTTACATTAAAAATCCCAACTATATGATAAGATTAACCCATTGAACATGTCAAAAATGAAAATTAAAAGAAGGGTTAATTAAATATTTAAATTAACAACTTATCTTTAGTATGTACTAGCCATTGATCCCGTGTGCAGACACGGGCTACCACATAGGTTTTTTTTATATCAGAATAACTTTATTAGGTTAGAAAATGAAATTTGTAATAGGGGTGAATTTTCATACCTATGTCGAAAGAGCCAGTAAAATTGTATGTAAAGGTTTGAAAAAATAGTTTTCATAAAAAGTTATGTGTAGTTTATAATTATTCATGTTTTCTATTTGTTGGCATAATATGAAGAATTCATTAACTTAAATGACGTTTACATATATCTTATATGTATATATGTATTACGTGACTTTGCAGTTAAATGACGTTTACGCTTTCAATTCGTATACTGTAATTTCAAGAGGTGTAGAATAATTGTATAAAATATTGTCATTTATTTCCATGGCCTAATACTAAGAAAATAGTGTTGATAGTTGAAACGTTTAGTTATGAAATGTTTTATTTTTTTAAAGTATGTAAAGCATTTACTATTACTCCATTTATTATTTTTTAATCACGTTTTCCAACAAAAAAAAAAAAAAACAATTGAGAAATACTAATATTTTACGCATTTTTATCTGACAATATTTTTTATCCCTTTAGAAAAAATATCTGATCTCATATTAAGCTAAACCTTTTCGTCTCTATCACCTAACCAAATCTATTTCGCCAAATTCTCTTACAATAGAAAAGAAAGTACAGCGATGGCTGATCAGGTTTGTTTGTTTTTAAGTATTTTTTTAATCTGATTCTAGTAAATCATTATTTGGGTTAGTTTGCTTTTATTACTGTTATTATTATTTTTTTTTTTTTTTAACACTTTGGGTTTAAATTTAGGGTTTTATAGAAGTTTGATTCTATTCATTTATTTTATTAGTGTTTAATGGATATTTTATTTAGGATTTTATAGAAGTTCGATTGTATTCATTTATTTTATTAGTGTTGAATGCATATTTTATTTAGGGTTTTATAGAAGTTTGATTATTTGTATTTTCTTTTAGAATCTTCTTTTTTTTAAGATTGGGGACCATCGAAAAAAGTGTTTGTTTGTATGCCTAATTTCGATTTAGTTGTGGTCAGTATATTTGACTCTGGGTCCCCTTGTTGTGGTTGAGTTGAGTAGGGGACCATGTTGTTTTATTGTTTTCCACTGCGTTGTCTCACATGAAACCGAATAGTTCCTTTTTTTGTTTCTACAATAAAATAGACCAAAAAAAATGACAGGTCAAGTGTATGTGTATATATATATATAGATATATTTATAGAAGAATAATAGTGTTGTATAACACCTTCACTTTCAAGTTAATTATCATGTTACAGTTTCGTGGTTAATTAATATAATCATTTGAGTTGATGTAGATCCCTTATCAAGTAATCGTAGATGTTCCTTCCAAAGCAGAGATGATATCTGAAGGATTGGTAAGTGATTGTATCTTCATTGGTTAAGTTTGTAGTATACATCTGTTGATTGAGTTGAGTTTGTATTTGTTCATAAGATTTGTACCTATTTTTTTATTGACCTTAGGTCATAGAATCGAGTTTTGCTAATGTGCTCTCTCAAGGCTGCAACCGTATTACATTGGTTGGATATTACGGCAGTCGATATAGAGTTCGTATTAATTCATTAGATGATGATGATTGGCTCCACCTTCATGGAGATGGTTTCATACATTTTGTGAATAATGACCCTGAGCTTGAATTCAACAAACTTTGTTTTACACTGATTGGAAATGATGAGTTTCAAGTACAACAATATAATCAGGAAGGGGTGGAGCATAGGTACAGAATACCTTTCAGTTGTCTGGTTGAAATTGATGAAAGTACATTTCATAGACAGGTTTGTATTTGATTCACTGCTTTCCTAGTATCAGATTATTTATTCAATTTAATATAATTACATTATAGTAACTATTATCATTGACATTTTGCTAGTATGTGAATCATGTATTTCTGCAACACTTGAATGGAGATGAACATAGGAGTCCATCAAGGACTGTTAAGATAATTGGATCAAATCAAGATGCTACTATGAAAGTATACCGTGATCGTGATTTGGGAGGAATGGCTGCTGGTTTTGAGGGTAGTAACTGGGTTAATTTTGTTGTGGAGAATAATTTTCAGAATGGGTATACCATGAAGCTGAGTAAAGTGCACGGTGTGGCCGGTGTTGACTTTACTGTTGATGTATTCACAAAAGAAGGAGTGTGTGTGGAGTATGCCCGTCAACAGGCGATTGAAGTGGTTAATGCAGATCACATTAGTAACCATAGTTGCAGATATGTTCATGATAACCATAGAAGTGGAGTTCAGTATGCATTCTATGTGGTGCTTGCGGATCACACGGCTCGACCTAAGGGGCTACTGGTACAAAATTGAAATGCATAAAATGATTACATATTGATTTGTTTCAAGAACTTTCATATATATGCACTAATCATCTTTGTATATCGCAGACTGTGCCAACGTCTTTTGTTCGTAAGTACAAGATACATGAGTACAAGTTCGCAATACTTCATTTTGGCAACTTGTATTATGAAACTCGTGTCATCATTATGGAGGATGATCGAAAAGTAGGAGATAAAAGTCATGTTGTGTTGCGTATGAATTGGAGAAAGTTCGTTGAAGAGACTGGAGTACCAGTTGGGGGTGTGGTCAGGTTTCAACTCAACAGAAAGCGCTCTATTGATGGACTGTTTGTCGACTTTGATGTTTGTTGATTAATGGGGTCCTTTGTTTGGAAGTATTAGACTTGGCAGATATGGAAAAGTGAATATTTTGAACATAATGACTACTATCAAGTAATTCTGTTGTTTTGTATGTTATGAACATATGGTGTTTGGTATTTCTAGTAGTGTAGTGGGTTGACTATGAAATGATGTAATATGTGAACGTTTCTAAAACTGTTGCTGGTCTTTTTCAATTTTACGGCAACAGTTGTAAATTTGTAATGGTATATAGTTAAGTTTGGTAATGTTTGTGATTTGTCCAGTAATGAATTTGATTTGTCCAGTAATATTGCATGAATGAGTATTTATTGATTAAAGTTAGGTATATCGATACATGAAGCATCGTGACTTTTCACTAAATTAGTTGAGGTTGGGCTGGCAGTTATATATATATATATAATTGTTTATTACATGAGATTCTTCTTAGCATAGATATATATATATATATATATATATATAGTGTGATTGTTTATTGCATGAGGTTTATAGTGCGGGAGGTGTTATTGCAATAGTAGAAAGTCATACAGAATACATCATTATACACGAGAACCTTACACAAAATGTAATAATGGAAGTTTTTTTAATAACCAAAAGGAGACATACAGGTTCACAAATATTGTAGCACTTCCTTGTACACCACATTAGTTGTGGTTTTACTAAGTTTACCGTCTTCATCGATAATCAAAACCTTCAATCCCTTCTTGCTTTTGACCCTAGATACCGCCACATACAATTGACCATGGCTAAAAACCGGTTGTGGAAGATACAAACCTACACGGTCCAAAGATTGTCCTTGGCTTTTGTTTATTGTCATTGCAAAGCAAACGGCAATTGGAAATTGTCTGCGACATATCTTCACTGGAATCTTTTTGTCAGATGGTGTCATCTTTAATCTTGAAATTAAAGTACGATGACCAATGTTAGTCCCGGTGATAATTTTTGCTTCAATCACATGTTTTCCAAGTTTGATGACTTGCAACCGCGTGCCATTGCATAAACCATTTGACTGATCAATGTTCCTAAGTAACATGACAGGAGCACCAACTTTCAAAAGTAACTTGTGATTAGGGAGTCCAGACAAATGTAAACTATTTAGCACATCGGTTGAAAACAATGCCATATCAATTTCTGTAGCTTCATCGGATTCACAAAGACTGTCTGCACTATGATAGATAGTTTCACTTCCTGCCATGTATTTTAGTAAAAAGTTAAAATGAATGAGGTAACACATGTTTAAGTATTGAATTAAAAAACCAAAAAATGTGTTCAGATACAAATAGCAATCGACACTCTTTGACACGAAACAGTAGAATGAAATAAACTTAGAAAGTAGTATTTATTACCTGGCATCATTTGTAGCAACTTGTCGTTTATCGAATTTACTACATTGTGAGTCGGAGCAAGGATGGCTCTTTGTTGGAAATAGAGGGGATCTGACAAACTATCTTTCATATTCGGATATGTAAACAAAATCAGTGAATCAAGTGGATTAATGGCATCGTGAATAAGTAAATCATCCGGAATCTGAATTTCTACTTCACCATCATTTGGCTCACCAAGAAGCCCATCTCCAAGCTTCAAAATCCAATCTGAAAATTCCTTGATCTCTTGTACATCTGTTTCTTCGCAACCAACTGTTAGTCTCATGTTAACAGTTAATTTTAGTACTTCACAGTGGTGCCATAGATAAGAAGAATTCAAAGATGCATTGACAATGTTACTTCTTGAACCTTTAGGAATAACAGGTAGGATCTGCCGAAAATCACCACCAAATACAACCACCTTCCCTCCAAAGACTCGGTTTTCACTATTAGACTGAGTTGCACGTAAAATATCTCTCATTGTGCGGTCAAGAGCCTCAAAACAATGTTTATGTATCATAGGTGCTTCATCCCATATGATCAATTTTGTTTTCTTAATTAAAGCAGCTAAGTCACTATTTGGTTCGATAGAACAAACAGAATTCTCAAATATATTAATGGGAATAACAAACCTTGAATGTGCGGTTCTACCGCCACTTAATAGCAAGGATGCAATTCCACTTGAAGCAACATTCAAAACTATTTCACCTTTAGACCGTGACCCAGCTGTCATAGTCTTCCAAAGAAAAGTTTTTCCAGTACCTCCGTATCCATAGACAAAAAAAACCCCTCCATTATTCTTATCAACTGCCTTCATAACGGTTTCATACAAATTTCGTTGTTCCACTGTTAGGCTTGTTAGGTAGGTAGCATGCTCCCTTTCTAGAGTTACCTTGTCATACAACAATTCATTTCGTATCAATTGGTTGTTAAAATTTGAAACATATTCTTGATTTGGAAAAGGCATTTCGGGAAAGTTTCGTAGTGAACTTCCATTGCTTTGTAGCAGATTTTCAATATCTGACAAACATAAATTTTGGAGATCTTCATCTGGAAGAACCAAGCCTAAAGAAATTGCCCAAAAAATAAATAATTCAGATTATTTAATTTAAAAAATTACATACTATTAAAGTAATCATACTTTCATGTCATATATAAAAACAAAATTACCTTCAGAATTAAGAATCTTCCTTTGAGTAAATAAAATGTCTTGACTTAGTAACTTCCATGTTTTGGCCCATAACTCATCTGGACGTGTTACTGAACTTGATAGTAGCAACATCACAAAGAATTGACGTAAATACGACCCTGTTGCCCACAAGTCTGCTTCTTTAATAGCATCAAAATATTCCTTATCACTGTTCAGAAGTCCTAGTTCTTCACAAGCCTCTTTGTAGGTGTTAAACAGTTTTCCATTAACTGTTTTTAGATCGTTATAACATGTTGGTCCCTTCACATGATTCAATAAAATCCTCAAGTAATAAACATCACCAAGTGATGGTGGAACATAATGGATTCTTCCAATACTGCCACCAGGATATTGTCTTTTACGCCAAATCCTCTTCGACCGTATCCAGACATAATGTTTTGGGAACTGGACATACTTCAACGTTCTTGCAAAGTCATCGACTTGATTACGTTCCATCCATTGAAGGAACATTGAGTTTTTGACAGTTGGATTAGAAACAACATCACATAGATTTGCACTGTCATCGTATACAACGCTCTGCTCATCCTTACAATGGAATGGCAATACTTCAACAGGTGGCCACCTATAATGTATATCATATCCGAAAAGTCTCCATGCAGCTTCGCAAGCAGAAATGTAGCTACAGTTAAGGTAGGATGTAAAGTGAGTCAAGTTACATATTGGAATTCATTGATATATCAGAATAGTTAGTTACATTGTATACAAAGTTAGAATCTAAATGTGTTTGATACGTACCGACAGTCTAAGTAATTCTTCACCTCGTCCACTTTTTTGTTGCTTTCACTGCCATTGTTGTTGACATTTGTTTGATAAACGCGAGCTGTAACTCTATCAGGGCCTTTGTTAATATATTTGAATAGATACTTGATAGAGCCTGTTTGGTTGCACCATTCAACATTCATATGGCATTGGTATCTTCGAAGAAGAGTAGGATTGTATGGAACGACAAACCGGTTGTCAAGTGGGATACCCTCTTTCATAATTGTATTACCTGTATCCCGGCGCATATATATGGGATATCCATCATCATCAACGGAAGTTTCATTTTGGAACCTCTTTGGGAAATTTTTCGAACATTTTTTTTGCACCATACATGGACATGTGGGATTATCAGCACCACAAGGCCCATGGACCATAAACTGCTTCACAAGCTCATATAACTCCGGGTCTTGTTCTTTGTCGGGTATTTCAGCACTAATTACCTGATCAACATGTGATGCATTCGGAAACTTGTGGTCAGGACTCAAAAACAAACAGATGTGAGCGTGAGGCAGTCCTCGCTTTTGAAATTCCACGGTATAAATCACTGAAAATGAAGTTTTTAAACAAAGAGAAGTCAAAATAACCATACATCAGTGGGATAATTTAAGTAAAAATAATAGAATTTTAAAATTGAAACTGAACCTGCTTGTATAGGACCAAAAATCTGGTTTGTTTTGAAGTCATGTATTAATGCGTCGAGTTTAATCTTAAAAAGCCTCGTGAGAATATCTGGTCTGTCTTCAGCTTTAATATTCTTATTCATCATAAACCTATAAATCTCCGGCCAATTCGGGTTACAGGTAACTGTAATAAATAGATCCGGATATCCAACAGCTTTGCATATTGCCATGGCATCCAAGTACTTCTGCATCATATACCGGGAACCGCCTGTAAATGATGATGGTAACAAAATACGCTTACCAGAAGTAGATGCATCATTCGTACCATTCTCAACATTTTCGTTCAAGTTTTTAAAAGTACAGGTTCTAAGTTTCTTCTGTTGTGATTTAATGAAAGACAGCCTTTCAGATTCAACCATGGTGTATGCATCAACCAAGAACTGGTGAAACAGTTTTTTAGCTTCAAGTAACAATGAAAACCGTTGGAATCTGTCTTGTACCCTATAAGCAAAGAATTCTCTCATTGTTAGTTGTGTTCTAACTACTTCACACTCATCGGGTACGCCCTTGTGTTTAATACCCTTTCTGAATCCATCTTCTGCATATGGGAAGATAAGTGGATATTGAAGAGCAAGATAAGAAGGGTGAAGTTCGCTTATTCTCTGAAGAACACCAGACTTAGTCCGAATAATAATATCCCGACTATCAAGTACTGAATCAATATCACCAATTATTAATCCAGCTACTTCTGACACTGTTGGTAAATTGTAAGTTCTTCCATCTTGTTTTCTTGTTCCAATTAGCTTGAGACTTACCTCCTGCCAATCATTTTCTTGGAAACAATCTCTAACCATCCGGAATGATTTCACAAGGGGATTGTGAGAATCCAAAACATTCTTAAGAAGGCTGATTGTCTCATGATCTAATTCATTCTTTTTCACATTGGTGGATTGTATTCCAGAACTGTTGTCATGAATAAAACATATGGTAATTTAGAGTTTTGCAAGCCATATAATATATCTTAACTTAATTGAAACTTAACAATAATGACTGACCTTACTGCCTTTACTCGATTTGCTAGCTCGTTTTCAGAATCAAATATATAGAGTTGAGAGAATTTGGG
>JAOEHQ010025953.1:0-13842 GCA_025447715.1 Asclepias incarnata
CAACTTGAATTCAAAAGATTATGCAACCATAACTAAATGTTTCACCTCATAATCATAGATGTTAAGATTACTAGCTACTCATAATAATAATAACAAAAGATTCAACAATGTAGAAAGACATAGTTACCAAATGAGATGGATAATCAAAATGTAGTTACAAATGATTAAGGATGAAATATGTCTTCAAATCTTGAATCTGGATGAAAATGGAATCGTGTCTCCTGGTGTTGTCTTTGGATAAGGTATGTGTATTGTGTGTGAAAAAGTGATCGGGTTGATAACTGTGTGTTTTCTGTCTGAGATGATATTATGGGTATGGGAAGAGGTTATTATATATATTCAAGTTGCAGCATGGGTCTTCAGCCAATAAGAGATAAGGAAATGGTGCAAAAAGTCAATCGGGCACCAAAACATAACAAATCACGACGTGCCACAGGGACTGGCACGCCGTGCCTTAACAATGTCACGCCGTGCCACAGTTGTGGCACGTCGTGCTTCTTCTGGTCTTCCATTTCTTGTTCAGCTCTGCCATTAGAGAACGACGTGCCAATGGTGTGGCACGCCGTGCTTGCTGCTTTCCCTGCCCAAGACTTAGCTTTTTCTTCACTACTTCCATCCGTTAGCACATATTGCCCTTTTGCAATCGTTTTCCAATGAAACCGAGCATAATACCTGTAATGGACCTAAATGCACTAACAAACACCATAAACGCACATTTGCATACAAAAACACTACAATTGACAAGTAAATTGGCAAACAAAGATGTGGGAAATGTGTAAGTATTTAGCATCATCACTAATATACTTGTACAAACCACATATATACACATTTTATACTGTCACACACTCTAGTCAGGTGTCATCCTAAAGTAGTTTTTTTACCCACGAATAGAGGTAACATTATCTACATCTCACCTCTTTTATACTTTGTTCATGACGGAATTGAGTATTGTTAAGATTGACTTGTACAAACCACATCAAGTTTAATTAAAAATATATTTAATATTACATATAATAAATGAAATAAAAAACTTCGAATTACAACATCATCTATCTTAGCATAATGTTATTGTTTACTTTTTTTGGTATACCACCGACTGCTACTATACAAAGCCAATGATCGATGAACTTGAACATTATCCTCCAATAATCCCAATAATAATTTTTTTAAAATATTTTGATTTAACCGACACTTATTGTACAGTACATTGTCACGTGTGTATTTTTATTTTTACACTAGATTTTAGACTCGTATTTACACACGAAGTCTTGTATGTACTTCCTTCATGCATATTTTACTGGTTTAATCTACGAATTTTGTTTTAACGTATTGGAACTTTTTATTAGAATGGTACAATAGTACATTATATTTTAAAACGTATGGTTACTTTGAATTTTAAACAGTATTCATACTCATTGATTAATGTGTGTGTGTGTTTTTAAAGTCTAAACACGCGGTTTTGATTTGTTTTTTCTTGAGGCATTAAGTCATTTTTTTAGTTTATGATACAAATGGGTTTTTTAACGCGTTTATAAAAAAAATATATATTTTTTAAAGTTTTCAAATAATGTTTACAATGGTTCATTATATGATTATATGATATGAGACATTAGGTTAGCTTCAGATTATTACATGTGATTTTTTTAACATCTTTAATTTTTACACATAATGAAGAAAACTAAAACTCCTTTTGACTGCATGGTGAATCTTCTTATCTTGGTAAAAACATACGGGTTCAATAGAGAATTTGCCCTTTTTGTTCAATCTGAGTCTGCCCTTCTCTCTTTTACCGTATCTTAGGGCCTGTTTGGGTTAGCTTTTTAGTGGCGTCTTATTGCTTTTTAGCAAATTTCCTTCTTTTTTTTTTTGACAAAAGTGTATTTTGGCAGGGACACCTTAACCCCGTGTACCACAATGAGTACCGATATGCACATGTCACACAACACATGCCCCAGTTAGACCCCTCCACCAAATACCACCACACTGAGCAATACTCTTGGAAGAATATCACTCATCATGCTTGCAGTCGGATTCGAACCTGCGCCCCCCATATTTGGCAAGGGGTAAACATGGTGGGGCCCCGCTTTGTAGGGGGTGGCTGGCCACTTGATCTAACTCAAGTGGTTTTTTATAGCAAATTTCCTTATTAACCTTGGTTTATATTAGTGTTTTTTTAACTCAATAAGTTGATTGTAATTAGATTGTTTTTTTTTTTTTTAATATTGTTTAGGCGGATCCTAATTTTAACAAGTTAGAGTCTTTGATTAGCTGATTGAAGTTTAAACAAATTGTCTTTTGTTTAGGATAGTTTTTATAATGGTAACCTATTGAATATTAAAAGTTGTTCCTATTAATCAATAAAAGATATTTTAAAATTACTTTTCCTAATTGTGTTATAATCTTTTTTATGTTGTGAATATTAGATCGACTAAAATAGTTATTTAAGGTTTTTAGACAAATTGTTTTTTGTTAATATTAGGATAGTTTCTATAATGGTAAGATGGTTAAAAGTTGTTCTTATTAATCAATAAAATCTAAATTTTTTTTTTCCTAATACTGTTATAAAATTATTATTATTTTTATGTTGTGAATATTGAATCGATCAAATTAATTATTTAGTTTTTTTTTTTTTTGAAAGGTGTGGATTACTCGCGAATATCGGGAGGTCTAGCGTACGTTGTCTTAACCGGGTCCGCGCTAGAGAGCCTCCTCGTTTCCAATTTAAACCCCTCGATGAAAAACCCCTATCACCCAGAGATCTGGAGGGAAAACTTACCCAGGCCCACCATAGGTGGAAATTAAATACCTGTGGTCACCCCAAATATGCCTATGGTAGGACTCGAACTCCTGACCTCTTATGAGAAAAGAAACTTTCTTGTTACTAGACCATTTGGTGATGATTAATTATATAGCCTATTTGGTAGAAGTTTTTTCTTATTGAAATAAAATTAACTACTTTTACTTTTTTACATACATGTGTAAATTGTGAGAGGAATTAAAAAAGTCCACGTGGGAGGGAGAGTATCGAAGAAGTCGTAGACATAGAGCCATGATTAGACTTTTGGACCCCACATCTTGTCGGTTTGTCGTTTGGAGTTTTTGCCACTCGGCCACTCCTCAATTTTCTTCTCCTCTTCCTTTTTACCACTTTACCTTCTAAAAATGTCACAATCACCCCTATACTTATCCCTCCTAGCAGTATAATTAATGTCTTTATTTCTTTTTCAATTATACCACTTTATTTCGTGTATGTTTATCAATATTATTACGTATTATGTACAATGCACTAGAATTAAATATTTTTTAATCGACGATGAAAAATGGTGGTCGTGATCTATATTGTTTATTGACTCGTTTTATTTATAGCGTTAATAATTTATTAAATGATTGTGTGAATTGAATTAGGGTTTGAAGTGTGAATAGTTAGTGATGAATGTTTGTGGTTAATTATAGATAATGAGTATTTGAAAGATGAAAGATTAAGATTAAAAGTTATAAGGCATTTGAAAAGTTAGTAGTTGTGAACTTGTGATGCATTAATAAATGAATATTACGTTAATTTTAAAAACTTTTGAATTATAATGAGTCTAAGTTTATTACTAAATACAGGAATACATATAATGATCAGATAATTCCAATAAGCACCAAGAGATTTGCTTTAACAACTAAATGGAAATATTGCTACACCATAAAATATAAGAAAATTTCATTCATTAATTAAGTACATATAGGGTTACTTTATTGTTTGATTTTTGGTTTATAGGTTTAGATTCCTTAGGCTGAACGGAGTAAGGCTTTAAAAATGGGGGGACGTCTTGCGACACGTGGCATGTGCGTAAGATGAGAAGAAGCCCCCAAAAATGGTGGAATGAGGCTTCCTAGAAGCCCTACTCACATACATACTATACATACACATATATATATATATATATACACACACAGACCATAAGCAAAGTGAGCGGCAAATATTTGCTGGGGTGGGAGCATTTTTGGACGAAAACGCCCCTTGGGGCAATGTGCAGGGGCGGCAAGGGGCTTATTGGGGCAGCAAAAATGTTTTTGACGCCTTACTCCTAGCAGTCTTAGCTTAAGACTTTTAAGAAACAAAACTTCAATAAAAAATAAAAAATAAAAAAGCGAATTTAACATACAGTTATCGACGTGAACCCTAAACCCAAACTTGGATAACCATTTCATCACATATCGAAATTTGAAACCCTTAACCATATTGACAATTAATTTTGGTACATGTTAGATGTATATTTGTGCTGTTATGGATGATTTATAATAATCCGTAATTTTATCTCATCGTTAAATATAGAAAAAAATTGGTGGATAAATAGTACATTTTGATCACTAAAGTTAATTGTTACATCAAATATTGATGGTACCCATGGATTGGAGTATTGGACTAAGATAATTGTACATTGAAGAAATAGGCAATAGACTTATAGACGTAACCTTATGATGTAATATGATGTTTGCTCAAAAGCAAACGGAAAGGTGTTTGCCAAACTTACCAAATATTCAAGCATATGAGTTGTTGAAATGTTCTTTCTATTTTTAATTTCAAATGGCAATAGTTTTTTAAGACTTTGTATCTAATGGTATATAAATTTTTTCAAAAGATTATTCGTACAATTTTTTTTGGTAATAAAATGGTGTACTTTGCAACTGATGTGCTACATGTGCACAACATAGTTACATACTTACATCTAAGTATTACATAAAAAATAATTTGATGTACAAATTGTTCTAGTTTTTTAACGGGCCATTGGTGGTCGGTCATTTGGATCACCCGGATCTCACGAGTGGATCGAAAGTTGGAAGCATCCGCCTGCTCTCAACCCCGATGAACCTACTAATAAGAAAATACTAGACTATTTAATAACATTAGGAAAATTATATATCTTGTATACAATACGCATATCAATCATCCTCTATTTTGTATACATATAACAAATTTTTCTCTAAAATCCACTAAGCTTATTTTAGACACTCGAAATCAAATTTTCTTCAGACATTTGAAGCGTGTAGCCAAAGTATGTTTAATAAAGTGGGTTATTTATTATATATAAAAAAATTGAATAATTCCAAAAGCGTCTTTAACCGGGAATTTACCCAAAAAAGTGAATTTTTAGATTCTTGTATTCCTTTATTTTTCTTTCTTTATCTATGCATTGGATTCTATCCATTAAACCAAAACAATGTTTCAAAAAAATAAATCCACTAGCAAAAAAAAAAAGAAAAAAGAAAACAGAGAAACTTTTGCTTTTAAAGAAAGCAACTTTCACAGAAACAAATACAAAATAAGCAAAGTCAGCTGTATTGTGTTTGTACTGAAAATCATATTTATTTCAGAAAAATACTTTGTACTTTTTATTAGAATAGAACAACCAAAAAGAATTCAGATGAATACAAGACACCCATAATTTACGGGTGAACTCAAACAATTTTCAATAAACATGTCTAAGGTAGTCTAGTAATTAGATGATTTTTATAAAAAGATTTACGTTCGAACCAATCTACGTAATATTTGAGATGGTCAGTGAAAAGGTTCGAAGACATCCACGACATATACATGTTAGGTTGAATATAAATAAAATGCAACCCGAATAGAAAAACTTTTTCGTTATCATTAACTTTTTTAAAATGTAACCTGAACAGAAAAACTTCATCGTTATTGTTAACCTTTTCATTTTTAATTCTTTATAAAGCATCTTATCTCACTTTTTAAGTACAAACATTTAAAATATCATTTTTTATCCTATACAATTAACACCTAACAACTAACAAATATGGTCTACTTAAAATAAATTTTTTTTTTGAATGATAAATTTGGGCTCAGCGTCATACCTTTTCATATACCTAACTTCAAATTTCGTTTACCAAAAATATAATTAATGAATTATTTTATAAGATCTATTCATCAACTCCTAAAATAACTATACTATTCCATTTTACATAAATTACTTTTACATCAATAACCTACACCACCCGCCTCTTTCTCCACCACCAATACCAGTCGTCACCACCACCACTCGTCGCCGTTACCAACACACCACTGCTATTACCACCATCATTGCCGCATCGCTCTTAGTTTTATTTATAGGTGGGGACAAGGTGTTTAATACAAAAATGGAAACAGAAAAAATTTATGTTTGTGTGTGTATGTTTGTGTGGGGACAAAGTTAGGAGAAATCGATGATGAATTGTGAGACGCACAAAGCCGACATAATGGTCCCACTTTCCACCATCTTCCACTCCATAATGTTTTCTTTTTTTCATTTATTTAGTTTTGTTTTGCACCAAACTCAACTTCCCCTGTTTTTCTTTCATCCAAAGTTTCAATCTTTCTTGTTAAAAATCCAATCTTTTTGTTTAAAATCCAATCTTTGTGTTCAAAATCCAATCTTTCATGTTAAAAGTCCAATATTTGTGTCAAAGATTGAATCTTTCTTGATAAAAATTCAATATTTGTGTCAAAGATTGAATTTTTGTTCATAAAAAACCAATCTTTGTGTTAAAGATTGAAACTTTATTGTAAAAATGGATGTAACACTTGGTTTAATAGGCCAAGTTGATGGTGGTGGTGGTGGTGGTGGAGTGTCATCTGATGGGTCAACCACAGCAAGGTCAACAATTTTGAATGGGCCAAAAGAAAATGATAATAATAATAATAGCATGGTTATGATGAATATGATGATGTCTAATGAAGTAACTTCATCTGAAAATGAGAATTTAGATGGTCTTGAATTGGGACTTGGGCTAAGTATTGGTGGTGGTGGTTTGAAGTCAAAGATGGTGGCTGGAGGAAATGGTTGGAATCAATATGCAAGAATTTTGACTGCAAAAGATTTCCAAAACTGTTTGGTTACAAAACAAAATTCTTCCTCTTCATCTTCTTCAGTTAATATCCCAAATTCATCATCAAATACTTCTGGTACTAAAAGAAATGCCACTGATTCTGTTTCTCCTCCCAATGGTACTAGGTATGCATCTTTTCCACTTTTTTTTTATTTTGTAAATTATTTTTTGGATTTTGCTAACGGTTATAATAAGAATTGGATACAAGTGTGGTTGATCATTATTTTTAGGACAGTTATTTGTATGTACTAATACATTGTTTTGCGTGTTAGAGTTATGGTTAGCAAAATCCTTATTTTTGTGAGTGTAAGTTTTAGATAAAACCCACAAAAGCCCTTTTCTAGTTTCTTGCACAATTGTGTTTCTGTTTATTTATTTTTGTTAAAAAATTTAAGGGATTTTGTGGGTAATTAATGATTTTGTGGATGTTGATTCTTGAGCTTGCTGTGTGTATATATGGAGGCCACTTATAGATTTGTGAAAAAGATATGAAGTGAATAAATTTACCACATTCTTTAGATCATACCATTTTATTTTTGTCCACAATGATATCAGGTTTTTTTTTTTTTTCCTTTATAAATAAAGATTAAAAAAATATGCATTTTATGCTCTTTTTCCTTGTTCTATTTTGTGTGAGTATCTTGATAAGATTATCAAATCACTGTTTGTTTAAGGGATGTTTGATGAGTGCTGTGTCGTAAGAAAACTGATTATCATCACAAGTAGAAAAGTAATATCTTCGGGTTCGTTCTTTGGTAATTGTGGTGTCTGGCCTTTGGCTGTCCAGTTCTCAAGGTCTGTGTTCACTGCTACACAAACTGGAGCCGGGTTAAACTCACACAAAAGGAGACTGCCATGGCCAGACATCGCTTCTTAGTGTGTATCTGATTACACGTATTTGATTTAAGTTTTTTGAGTGACAATAATCACTTTGAAAAAAAAATCCAAACACCCCTATAGAGTGTGTGAATCCTGAAAAGTCAATTCTTTTGCACTACGATGTAGAATTAGCAAGTCATTACTGGCACCTTCGACAATCTTCGTGACCTTTATAATTAATAGCAACTGATTTCAGACTATATGATTAATAGCAACTGATTTCAGGTTTTATCTCTAGACTCTGGTGAAGCTGATATCTTTTTTGAATTTGTGTAATTGAAGTGTCGTGGGATGGCCTCCTGTAAGTAAAGCTCACAGGATGCCTAGCTTGGCTAACCAGATCAAGTCACCAACTGAAAACCTTATCTCAACAACTGGACAAAACAAAAGCAAGAATCAAACTGTTGGAACCAAGGATTATTCTAATGAAAGAAAATTGATTTCCAACACGAAGTATCGGTCAGTAAAAGTCAACATTGATGGAAGTCTGATCGGAAGGAAAGTTGATCTCAATGCTCACACCTCTTATGAGATGTTGGCAAAAACCTTAGAAGAAATGTTCTTGGGAAGAAGTAAGTTGGTCTTGCCGTTTTAGTTTTTCATTTCACAAGCTTCATATATTTTGTTGCTCCAATTTTGATCTCAGTTTGGTTCCAAAGCTGTATAATTTGGTACCAACTATACTATTCTTGCAAACAATGGGTAACACTAAAAATGATACTTTCATGACCTACTCAGAAAAACGACACATGACCTACAAAGCAAAAACAGAAGTGGATGGTTACCCAGATTAGACTCCAAATGAGGCTAAGATCATGTGTTGGTACTCGGGGTATCTTTCTTGTTGGATAACTACATATTACACTTCAGAATAGTAGTGGATCCAGGGATTTATGAATGAGGGTGAAAACTACAAATTGATCATATATGTATTTGGACACAACATATGATTTTATACTATAATATAAATATATAATTTATAAACGTCTCTCTG
The DNA here is from genome assembly GCA_025447715.1 of Asclepias incarnata. NCBI lineage: Eukaryota > Viridiplantae > Streptophyta > Magnoliopsida > Gentianales > Apocynaceae > Asclepias > Asclepias incarnata. The sequence goes on from JAOEHQ010025953.1 coordinate 8,741, forward strand.
AAGTACAGAAAAGTGAAGAGGGTGGCACACACCTGTTATCCTTTTCTAGCTCCTTTGTTTAAAATCTATAAACTCCTTCATAAGCCTCCCTTATGAACTCATAAATAGGATTATCAGGATTATTCGGAAAGTTGGTTTCTTGATTTGCTTAGATAACTGATACAAGTGATTATCGTTCATATGTTTAGGGTCAAGCACAGAAGCAGCAAGACCTTCAAGATTGTTGGATGGAACGTGTGAATTTGTCCTCACTTATGAAGATAAAGATGGAGATTGTATGCTTGTCGGAGATGTTCCTTGGCAGTATGATTTCTAATTTCCACTTTTGAAAAAAAATTGCGACTCGATTTTTTCTAGAGATAGCATTTTTGACCCATTTACATAAGAATGGGTCGATTGGAGTTATATATAAAAACTTAAATGGGTCAAACGGGTTGAAAGAACAAAACTTCTTAACGCATAAATGGTTACTGTAATAATATAAACCTGGTAATGATGCTTGACGCACTAATTTGCTTATAAGAAAAAGTATAATAGGCTATAACGGTGCACAAATAATGTTTCGGGTCTACTGAAATAATATAAACCTGGTAATGATGCTTGACACACTAATTGCTTATAAGAAAAAATTATAGTAAGCTATGACTTTGCACAAATAGTGTTTCGGGTCTACCCAACCCACTTTGGCCCATACCTAAATCAACCAATTTAACCCATCACATAACCTGCCCGACAACGTATTATGCCACATCTGACTTATTTAAACAAAGTTAACCTCTACTTATCTGTTTTCAGGATGTTTCTTAGCTCTGTCAAGAGGCTTAGGATCATGAAAAACTCTGAGTCTAATGAGATTAGCACCGAGTTTTCAAGAACACAACACCAGACACAGAATTGACCGATGCCTTCTAATGATATACATATAAACTTCGTTTTTTTGGTTGGATGAACTCGAGCCAAGTTCTTCTTGGTTAAAGGGCAAAAAGAGAGTAATGGTTTGATCGATGCGTTTGGGTTTGTGGGTGGTTTAAATCTTACATTTTGCAGTGTCTCGGGTGAGAGCCTTTTTATTTTCCTCTGGAAGCTTTGTATAAGCATCTATAGTTCTTGTTGCAAGCATATTTAGTAATTAGTAAGCATACACAATGCACACATCACCAATAGTATGAGTTCTATGATATTGTAATTATGGAATTTACTATGAATGAAGTAGGGTTTTAGATTATTGTGTAATCGCTGACTGAGATGCAAGATATGTATGGTTTCTTAGAATATTGGTGTTAATGTTACGTTAACCCTTTCATAATCCTGCAAGACCATCCAGGTAAACACGCTGTTCAGAGTTAAATATCGGTCAGAACAAGTTAGGTTGTGCAACTTTTTATGCATACAAAAACCGAACAGTTTGGTTGGTTGACCCATGACCAATGTGTTAGAATTCTGCAAAGAATATTAGAAATGACAGAATTAACAAAACGATTTAGGATGTTGTAGGCGTGGTGCTAACAAATTTTGTCTCAAGAAGGCTTTATTTTCTTTACTACGAACCCCGTTTTCTTCTATTAACCTATCCAGTCGTGTGACAAAAACTGAAACCCAAAAAAATTCGAAAACTGAAACCGGTCAAAACTGGTTTTGACCAAAAACCGGTTGGTTTGGAACCGGTTTTTCTAACGGTTTGGGACAGGTTTATCGGTACCTGATTTGGAAAACCGGTTTTAAAAACAAGTTTGTAACCGGTTTTTTGAACTGTTAGTATATAGTCGTTTAGAGCCGTTCATGACCCCTTTTTTTTTTTCAGCCTTTAAAAAAAAAAAAAATCATTTTGCGATCCTAAAATTAGTATGAATAGGTATGTTGAGTTTGATTTAATCACAACACTTAAACACTCTCAAAACTAGTAAAAACGCTCAAAAAATGGCAACTCAAAGTTCTCCAGCTTCTACCGGTATTGGTTCTTCGAATGCACCAACGATTATTGAAATATTAGAAACAAGTTGAAACCCGGCAATTTGCTGTAACTTCAATTTGGTGAAGTTATCGGATGGGTCGATGAAGGCGCATTGTAAAAGATGCGGGAAATGTTTAAAACATGAATCCAACTCAACGTTAAAGACGCATTCTGAAAAATATTATGAAGGACTCAAATCCGTTCCTGAAGGGGGTCAATCATCGATGTCACGAGAGGGGGGTATTTTTGCATATTCGGCGGAACGGTGTCGTTAAGAATTTGCACAATTTGTGATTCAAGATGTTTTGCCGTTCAATCACTTCGAAAACCCCCGATTGACTTAGGTGATTCAAAACGTTCTTCAACCACGATATATTCAAGTAAGTCGCGTTACTCTTAGACGCGATTGTATTAAACTACGGAAAAGGCTAAAATAGATCTACTAAATGGTTTTAAAAACTTATATACAAGTGTAAACTTAACAACCGATGTTTGGTGTCCGTACATTTGTGTTACCGCCCATTGGGCTGATCCGATTGTGCGGTCCAAAGTGGTATTCATTATCTGTTTGGTAGTTTACTAGGTTATTATTTTGTTTATATTACTCTAGGTGTTTAATGATATTTGCTACGTGTCCATCTGTAAGACTTCTTTGTTATTTGAAACCTGTTTGCATGTGGTGTTTTTTTGAATGCATTTTCTGTTCAAAATAATATAACTCGGTATTTCAAAAATTACGAATTCAAATAGTTGACTTTCTTTTTGTTTGCAACGAGGAGATCCGCACGTTACCGTTACCGTAGTTATCTAAAAGGCAGTTTGATGACAATGATATCGATACAATGTTATGTATGAACATAACATATGTTAATACTTTTTATTAATGAAAAGAATGGCACTTCGATAACGATAGTATAATGTCTTACTAATAGTTACATTAACCAAAACAATTACACTTTAATAATAATTATATAATATCTTACTATATGTAAAATAACAACATAATATATAATAATTGGCAAAACCGATTTTAGAGGAAAAAAAAAGCCCCACAAAGATTAATGCTAAAACCTAAAGTTAGATATATAGTTAATTATAGAAATCAAAAAACTAATAGAAAGTAAACATTAGTTAAAGGAATGACCCAAAAAGAAAAAAGGTAAAACAAAAAATAAAACTAACAAAGAGAAGCTAATGCCTAAAGTTAGATATAGTTAAGGGAAGTGATATTTATACCACATAATTTGATAGATTTATCACACTGTACATATTTCATAGCATACTGTATAAGTATGCAATGCACAATAATGGTAGATTTATCAAATTATGTGGTACGGATATCACTTCCTTATAGTTAAGTGTAAAAAGCCAAAACAAATGAGAAATAAATATAAATCCAAACTTTACAAGCAACAACCGGGCAGTCAGGTTGAATTACTATTCATTTAACAATGATCCTTCTAACATTGCACATTTGCACGATTCCATAAGCCTTGTTTCGAATTGTATATGGAAAATTTGTTTGTTTGTTTGTTTTTTTATTTGGTTGTTTATTTACTTTGTCAAATAACTAGGTTTTTAGTTTGTTTTTATTTCTAATTTTGCAGTCTATTTTTAGTGCATTCACATGTTTAAATATTTTTTAGGTATTTCAAATAACCAAAGACCTTGTTTATCATATGTGGAAAGACTCAATGTGTATGTTAATGAATATTGAAGAACCTTTTAGTGTCATTTAGAGAAAATACTCCTTGTATTGTAATAAATTTTTTGGAAAAACAAGTTATTTGGACAAAATTTCAAACCGAAAATAAGAAGCTTTAAATTGAAAATTTCCAACTCTAATATGCAAATGGTCTTATTTCAAACGACATTGAAAGCATCCTAACTGAAGTCAAATGAACTTATTTTGCAATTAAAGATATCAAATCTACACCATGAATTACAAATAAGACAACCATTTTTGTGAGCAAAGAAAGAAGATGTTTGAAGATATTTGAACAACTTGAGGCCGGAACAGATGTCCTCTTTAAAATCAAAACTTGCAGAGCAAAACACTCTTGTTTCGACTTTAAAATCCAACGTGTCCAAACTTTCTAAGTTAGATTATAATGATTCAATTAACAAGCAACTTGCTAACTTTCAAAAAAAAAAAAAAAAGGCAACTTGCCAAATTTAAGAATCGAATTGAATCACTTAAATCTAAATCTTTTAACACTTTGGTTGATGGGAAACTGAAACAATCGAGTAGTGTTTTGATCGATTCTAAAAGTTGAAGTAAACAAAGTTTATAGAAAATTCATGTTCATTAAATCAACCAAAAGTATTTTTTCCAAAAATCTTCAACACCCTTTGTGCAAAAGGTTTCGCAGTTTATCAATAATTCTTTGCAAAAGGATAAAATTTTTTCTAAGAAACCCCAATTTAATGGAACATTTACTTCTCCTTTTTGTCATATCCTTCGATGACAATTCTTTATTTATTTCAAATGCAAAAACCCAAATGAAGTCTCGTACGTGAGTGGAGAATTAAAACAAAAGTTCTTTCACATAATCAGAGCAGAGCAATAACAATCAATGGTATATAGAAGAATAACAATCAGAGCAATAAGGAAGACAAAATTAAGAAAAGTCAATAACAACCAAAATTAAGCAGAAGAGTTACATAAAAGATTAAGGTGAATCAGTATATGGTATTGATTTGGAGCTGGTCTGGATCGGATGTATGTATGGATCGGGCGTAGATTGGATCAAACTTCTTTATATCTATCAAGTACTAGAAATATCCATCTCCAGTGAGCAGTTTTTCAAACTTCTTGTATTGGTTTTTCTACAGATCCCGATGTATCTACAACACACAATTAATGCATATATATTTTCTTTATTGCATGGGCATCTGTTTTTGTTTATCTAAAAAAGTACGTTGATGCAGCCAAAGAATTACTCAGCAGAAATAGCCAAAGAATTCCTTATAACACACGAACATGTGTATTTAGATAGACCCCGAAACACAACCGCAGATTACGTAACTTATGGATCAAAAGACTTGGTGTTTAGTCCTTATGGACCCTATTAGAAGTTCATGAAAAAGATAGTCATGTCAAAGCTTCTAAATGGAAAAACACTTGACATGCTTAGTTCAGTTAGGCACC
>JAOEHQ010025964.1:0-13842 GCA_025447715.1 Asclepias incarnata
CACATGCTCAAAGTCACCCTTTTTTAAGTCTCACTTTAAAAAAAAATACATACACGTAGGATTTGCATTTAAATGTGCAAAGCGTTCCTAAGTATCTCCAATGGTTGTTTTGTAAAAAAAAAAGTTTATGAAAGATGAAGAGGTTTATAATTTCTTAAAACATAGTGAGTATTCTTTGTATGCTTAGGTGGCTTAGAAAGGTGCCGTGCAAGACTTTGGAGAGGTCCAAAACTTCATTTATACTTATACATATTAAATGTGAAACTCGTCAATAAATTAAAGTGTTAAAAAGTTTAAGCATACTGAAGATTAGTTTATAAAAAAAATTGGTGATGTAAGGTTGCTAAGGCAACATGATATGACAATATATAAACCTTGGAGAGATCCAAATGCTTTCATTATCGACTCATCATCCGTTTATTATTACTTTTATAATGAGCCAACACCACTAAGGCTGACTCATTATTGGCTCATCATAAGGTCACTTATTATTGGGTTAATGAGTGAAAAGACTTTGTTGTTTTTTGTTTGTTTGTTTTTAATTGAGTTAAATGGTAGGTCCCAGACTAATATTTGATTAGTTATGTACTGTAAATGTAGGATGTTATAAGGAATTAGTTATTGATTAGTGGTGGGAAATTTTTTTCTAGTGTAACGCTGACAAGGATTAGTTATGAATTATTAATAAATGAGCCATTCTGACCCTTCTTTATATATGGAAAAGATGAATCCCCTTATACAAAGTGTTTCTTAAACCTATCCTTCAGAAACCAAATTAACAAGTGGTTTACGGTCATTTTATAAATTTTAGCTCATTTCTCTTTTATGTGCTTGCTCTCGAAACTTATTTATAGATGTGTGAGGGCACATGTTTTAGATGTGAATATGTGATTGTTTAATTAGGTAAAACATAATCAGTTATCAGTATAATTTCTCTTAAGTAGTTGAGTTTTGGAAGTATATATCCATGCATCATGATTGTCATTCATCTGCTTCCCTTACAATTTAGGAGTGTTAAGATCATTTTAATTAAGTTGAAATCACTTAGGTTGCTCATGTTGAATCAATCAAAGTGTTCATTATCAACTAGACTACTGACCCCTCCTACAAAGGCCAAAAAGGAACTACATATTACTATTGCTATTTGTAACAATACACCCTCATTGTACGTTGTACAAATTATTTTGCTATGTTATACGTAATTAACTTCCAATAAGCTTGATCAATGAGAAAATTTGCGTAAGGAAGGATAACCATAATCAACCAATTCAAGTTACATAATTACATTCATATTATATGACTTCGAGTATATTTAACAAAGGAGTGAAAATAAATTTACATCATCTCCCATAGGGAAGGATTCTTGGACCTGACATTATACACCACCGGGACAATTAGTATCTACAACATAAAGTAATTATAAGTTTCTAGGGTAATTAAGTGAACAATGAGACAACTTAGAACTTCATTTTAGTACAAACTAGTTATATAATTCTCGTACCAAATAAGGTGGTGATTGAGATTGTTTTTCACTTATCTACTTATTGCTTTTTTTTTTTTTTTTACAAAAATAGATAAACAAATAATAAACACTTTAAAACTAGAATATGTAGTCCTTTGTTGATTCTAGACTTGTCGAGCGACGTTTATAGTCTTGTAATTGTATATTTTGGTATTTAGTATCTTGCTAGTTGCGTTTATTAATAATAATATTTTCTGTCGTTAGAAGAAAAAAAAAACTTTAAAACTTTACATGCTCAAGCTCAACTTACTTTCTTTTTTTCTTTTTTTTTATAAAAAAAGTTAGATATAAATAATCAAATCCGAACACTTCTAATTATCAAATAATCTGGATCAAAATATACATCCATAAACGGTATGTATCATGGAAAAACTCCACTTCTTTTTAAGTAGTAATTGATCAATAAAGAGATTGAAAGAAAAATAGGACATGATAAACGGAAGTTGCAAGGGACAAATAATGAAGGTTAGAGAACATTAGAAAGTGGGAAAAGTGAGCAGTTGGAAAGTGGAAAAGCTGACTTAGCTTTTTTACCAAATCCTAAATAATTAATTCATTATTGAAAACTCCATAACCCTTTTTTTTTTAAGGCGAAAACTCCATAATACTTAATTAAGCTATACATATAAAAAAGTTAAATGGGTGGTAACCCTCTGGTCTCATGTACCGTCTTGTTACCCAGAGCGCACGTTGTATAGAACTAATGCCCGGTGAAGCATCATCCTCACACATTTTTTTTCACTTGTCTTTGGCAAGGTTTGAATATGTAACTTTGTCGTATTCATCTTGTGGGTCCATGTGATCACATGATGGCAATACCATTTAATCTATGATAAATTGGTTATGCTATACATATATGTGTATATATATAAAAAAAATTATTTTATTCTATGTACACAAGAAACAAAGCAAAAGCAAAGGGAAAGGAGATCCATATGTGCAACACCAAATTAAAAACCATTTACAAGACAACAACAAAGATCAGAAAATTAAACACAGTTTTGGTAGACGTGTTGAATGTTTTTTTTTATTTTTTATTTTTTAAACGTTCAATACTTTATTTTATTGATTAAATAAGGCTAGCAAGATGCTAGAGAGTACAAAAAGTAACAGAAAAAGATTAGAAATTAAAACTACACCATTGGGTCCAATCAATTCTGGGAGATTTCATTCTATTCGACAACCAAAGAAAGCTGGTGGATTTGAGTTCTTTCATAGCAAATCTCGTTGAGGATGATCTGTTGGAAAAGATGCATTCGTTCCGGGCATTCCATATGATCCAAAATTAACAGAGGATTACTAGATTGACGAGCTGGGCTTTTTTTTTGGATCAATTAGGGGGTCTTTGTGAAGCTTGAAGAGATCTCTGATTTGGGAGGGTTTGAGCTGGGGGAGTTTACACCATAATAAGATGAGAGTCTAGAGTTCTGTAGCAAAATCGCATTCCATGAATAAGTGCTGTGAGGTTTCGTCTCGGTTCTTACAAAGCGGCAGATTGTAGATGCCATAGTTATGTTCCTGCCAAGTAGTAGATCCTTGGCGGGTAACCGGTTTTGTTCAAGCTTCCAGGCAAGTACATTCGTCTTCAGTGGGGCTTAGTTATTCCAAGGAAAAGGCCATAACTTCGGCCCATAGGTGGCTTTGTGTAGGCAGTCTTTCATGGACTTAATTGACAGTAAAGGGTTGTGATGGATTGTAAGTCCAAGTCCAAGTATCATTGGAGTATCATTGGAGTCTGAGAGATCGACATTGAGAATCTTGGATGAAAATTTCTGGAATTGAAACAGTTCTTCGGAAGTTAATGGTGCTGTTGATTATAGAATATAGATTAATTAATTAAACCAACCATATGAATATGTGTTTTTGGTAGAAAACATATTCACAACCAATATATCAGTTAGTAGTTTTCTTTTTAGTATATTATGTACCTTAGATTATCCAAATTTGATTGATTGAACTCCAGCACATTTTTTAAAAATGTTCAAATACTACTAAACTAACTATTAATTATTACAGTTAATGTTTATTATAAGGATTGAACTCATAACTACAAGATTTTGAGAAGAGATTGATATGAATGAGCCAAGAACACACGACAACTCCAACACACATCTATATAAAACCCCACTTTTTTGTTACATACAAAATTTAAAATATTACTTTTGTATTTTTATTGTCTCTCTGCTCAGTATGGCATGTAGACCTGTCTATAGCGAGACAACATTACTCACATTTATTAGCAAGTTAATTAAGCACGTGGACATTTTACTCACATGTGTCACTAAATGATAGTTTGAAATAAATGACACTATAATATGACAAATAAGATTGTAACAATCTAATACTATAATGGCATTTACATGTCGAACATTATTCACGTAGTTAATTGTGCATTTAATTTTGGGTAATTTGCCAAGTAATTAATTGATTTACGTACGTATCGTATTCGTTGACATGTCGTATTTTTAATATACATGGATTGCCAAATGGTTATTGGAAGTCTACGCGTATAGACACGTTGGGTTAATTAGAACGAAAATTGAAAGTACCTTCTTCTTCTTTTTTTTTGGAAAAAACAAAATTAATTACCGTTTTTAGATAAAAGAAAGTATCTTAACTGGTCACCTCTTAATTGTGAAAAAGTTCAATAAATACCGCAATAAAGTTAACCCTTTAATTTATTACGAATTTTGATAGTAGTAAACTCCATTAAGTAAAGTCGTTGGCAGAAACTTAATTGGATTACTCCGTAGGGAACTCCAAGTTCAGACCAAAAAAAATGGCATTGGGTTGACATTTTCCTTAATTGAGACCAGGCCAAGCTAGCTACACAAAAGAAACTGATTGTGTTTGTCCAGTTCTCGATCGATCGTTTATCAAAATCTAATTACAGTTCAGGTATTAGTCTGAGTGTCGTTCAAAACTAAAACCGAACTGCTTCGTTTTTGTTTCTCAGCTTAAAACACGGTTTTTTAGGTTAATATTTTTCATATTAAAAGTTCGTATTAGGCATGATTAAATTGTAACCAAAGCAGTACCGGATTAGTTAAGAATAATCATCGTTCAAGTTTACAGTTTCCGATATCTTTAGTTTTTTGTTTGTCAGTTATATTACTGTTTTATCAAGTTTGATCTCCTCCCATTCCAATTTGATGCACTCCAACTTTGATGGATAGAGAATCGAAAATAGAAATGGTTATCGGGCTACACTGATGGGCCTAACTCTTTTCTATAATTAACAGATTATTTTTTGTGGTTAACCAATCCGATTTTGATAAACAAATGAGACGAGTTAACCTGTAAATTTGTTGTTCAAAATTTCAAAATCATTATTATTCATATACCATCATCATAAGTATTGATGCTTTATTGATCACAATTGCTTGTAACGAGACCAAACTACAAATACAATTGGTGCAGCTATCACATTCGACTACAAACACCCCCATCCTTTCTAAGAACTTAGGAACTTCATGCATATAGGAGGATTAATTTTCGATAAAGATAGAACGGCAGCTGGAAGAATCCACAAACCATCACCACAAATCAAACCAGAGGCCACCGATGTAGACATCAATGCCGCCTTCTTAGCATTAAGCTTCTTCCATACTAACACAACCAAGCTTCCAACACACATATCAATGGCAAAATAGCCGCCGATGAGAAAAGGTATGGCCATGCATATAGGCAATGGCATCCACTTAGCTATCTTTTTAGGTAACAAATCTTTGACTATGTTAATCGCCACAGCAATTGCAAAGAATCCATAGCATAACTGTAAACAATGCTTTGGTAAAAATGAAAAGCCCTCGACCCCGATAATAGCCATGTTTCTGAAAACTATTGCAAATGGTGCTTTATATTCTCCTTTAGGATTACCTACATCAAAAGCTTTGGTGAACAGAGATAAAGTTAGGGGGGATACAACACAGCCTATGGCGGTTCCAATGGCTTGGCTGAGAAGCATTGTTCTAGGTGACGTTAGTGTGAGATGACCCGTTTTTAAATCATGCATTAACGTGCTAGAAACATAGAGAACCGCTTTAATGATCCCACAACCAACCAAACCAGCAACCACTCCTTGCTGTTTTCCAGCCAACGCTGCCATCATAAAAAGACCGATTTTTCCATAATTGAAGGCCATGTCCCAATCAGTTAAACCAGTTCCATAAGCATTGCAGAAAGCTATTGATGGAGCTATAATGTAGGCTATAATAACATAGTACCATTTAACCTCTGGAAATATTGCCGGTACTGCAAATGCATTGATTATGGCGAATAGGGTGTATCCAACCATTCCAACCCACATAGGTATGCGTTCTCTGATAAAAACTTCGTTTTGTAGTCGTTCCTCCTCTGTATCTTCATTCTTGCTACCTACAGCTGCAGGAAGGTAGTAACATTGGGTAAGTGGGGGTTAACCACCATAAAGTAGGATGGTTGGCCAAAGGGTCAATATGGTAACTTCGATTGTGGTTCAGAACGAATCGGATCGGGTTGGGTTGGCTGGAGTCACTTTTTGGTCATATTTGTTAACTTTCTATGTATATAACTAGGGCGCCAAATTTGATTACACGAATTATATTTTTCTCAATATAACTTAACTATGTAAATAATGACGACCTTCATGATCTGTTTCACAAGTTCGTACCTTTGTATCCTCAATTATTACTAAACTCTGACCCTTTTTGTTTTAAATAACCTGTTTAATACTTATAAATAAAAACATAACATGAATTGACCCATTCATATGTAAATGGGTAAAAAATGGCACCTCCAATAACGATCATTCAGCTGAACTTTGCGTTAGAGATAACTTTCTGAATTACCTAGATCAAGCTTTTCATTTTTCAATTTCCCGTAGATACTTGCATATGTGAAATATAAAATCTTGATGAAATTGTAGAGTCCATCACCAAGGAGGAGAGCAATCGAGATGAAAACCTGTTGACATAGGAATTAATCAGAAATATGAAGCATGACAAAAATAGAGAGATGTGTGTTGTTGTGATTATTATCACCTTATAACCATTAAGACTTTCCATACTGCTTTCTGGCACATCAGTAGGATACCAATCTCCTTTCTGCTTTTCAATAAGTGGCCACATTATACCCCATGAAATCACAGCTCCAAACAGCAAAGAAAAGCTCACAATGTGAGGACAAATCATCCCGGTTCCGACATAGGTCATGCTAAAATCAAAGTAAAATCTACACCAAATAGAAAGCTCGTCATTTTAGAGTCAAGAAACGGATGCTATAGAAAAAGAGAAGGAACACTCGCTTTTGTCTCCAAGCTTCCAATCCGAATGTAGGGAATTGAGCAAATCCACATTCTCCTTTTCCAGTAAAGAACCACTGAAAGATTGCCCACAAGAAACTGACTGAAAAGTACTTGGAAAATCCCTTGACTTGCTTCCTGTGAGAAATTTACACTAAGTTAAGCATGTTCATCATAAAATATTACAAAAAGTTAAAGTATGTTATAGAAGTACTTTGCGATCTCGTCTCCCTGACTATGAAATCCATTGATGAGAACAGCTGTGGCCGTGCCACTTGGGAATATCAACTTATAGTCAACAATCAAGATCTGTGAAATAGAACTCTTAATATGTCAGTAGTTAGATGTTGCAAGATGGGCGGGTCGGGCTAATTGTCTATCAGGTTAAAACTGATTCTGGTTAAAACGGGGCCGTTTGTACTACAAGCCTAACCGCATTGGGTTGGCTTGATCTGCAGAACTTTTCTGTCCATGTTCTTACCTATTGTTAGCAATAGTTCATGTGTTGATTGTGAATACAATATTATTACAATAATAATCAAGATCTTTGACTAAAACCATTTAGAAGGTATAGCATAAAGATAGACTTGACGACTTTGAACTGGTTTGACCCATTACCCTTTCAGTTAACTTTATCCACCTGTTTGAGATTAATCACATGCAATCAACTTATTCATAAGTAAATGGGTTAAAATTGCCATCTTTATCAGTAATATACAGCTTAGAAAGAGAAAAAAAATCACCTTTCGTAATGGAATCAGCACGAAAAGACCAACAAAACAGATTAATAGAGAGTAACCCATCATCCAACCAATACGCAGCTCTTTGTAAGTCCCTGGAGAGTTCGATCCTCCTGCCAACTCATACGTCTTCTTGTTCAGAGCCAATAAATAAGACCCAAATCCACCTAACATTCGTCCCACAAAACCAAATAATATTTAAAGTTAAAGACTACATTATAAGACATTCAGCATGTAGGAAAGAAAGAAAAATTAAGACTCAACGATTAAAATTCAAAACCTCCAATGGCAATTGTGTAACAAGCCACTGAACATGTCTGGATCATTGTGTTCTCGTGTCTGGTAAAGGGAACGGTGGAAATCCCAGATTTCTGAAGAATTTTTGTCCAGGTTTTCATGAACACAAAGGCAAGAAGTGCAGCGGAGACGTTTAAACTAGGAGTTATCCCAGTCGTGAGATTTATTTTCATGGCTATAACAGTGTAAACACTCCCTAAAATAACACTTGCAATAACTCCTCGAATCGTGATCTGTTTTGTCCACGGCTGCAGTCTCTTTGAAGCTTGAAGATGATCATAATGATCATCTTTCTTCTCTTGTTCCATCTCATCCGTGTCTCTTTCAATCTCTCCAGACGACTCCATTTCCGTGTTTTTCATTATTTTATACAATCAAAGAAATGCTTCCAAATACAATGGAAATCATGTGAACTATCTAATGTAGTACTTACTCACCTTCACGGAAGGAAAGTATGAGGCCAAAAATTTGAAGTCAACTAACAAATGTTGCATTCAAGAAACTTACAGTATAAATTATATGCATATGCAATTAGTCTATTTATATTTGTTATTAATATATGTGTATGGGATGGAGAGAGAGAGAGTGAGTGAGAAAAAGATAGCCAATGAGCAAAGATGCATATGCATGATGCTTTCATCTAGATATAACTAACACTATATAATTGGTGAGATATTGCATGCTTGTACTAATATACTCACTAATCCACCATTTGCAAGTACAATCATTGACTTATTAAATATGTAACGTATTTATAAGATTCCATGATGTATTAGTAGTTATAAATCATGCTCCCATGAACATTTATTGTTGCAATTTGATTGGCTATATGGGTCAACGTGAATTTCATTCATGTTACCACATTCTATATTATATTCATGTTTGATGATGAATCTGTCAAAGGAACAAATGAAAATCTGAAGGAACATTCATTTACATGAGCTAAAAGAATTGAGACAAAAACTAACAGAATATGGAATAGTGGTAAACTGGGTAAACGAAGGAATGTGTTATTTCACTAAATGAAGAACCAATAGAACGGTTTCATAACAACTATTATTATATACAATGTTAACTCGGAAGACAAAACATATTATGGTACAATCGACTCTTTAATCTGTTTTAGTAGTGGAAACTGATGTTTCAATTGGAAATGGACTTAAAACTCCCAATTTTATGCAGAAATCCAAACCAACAGCAGCAAACAGAAAGATTAGAAGACTCTCTGATACATAAACTGCACCACTGAAAGCATGTGACAATAGATTACCAACTTCCAACTCCAAAGGTGGCCCTCCTCCTAATGTAGCAAGGCCTGCATTACAACAACAACAACAACAATAATAATAATAATAATAATAATAATAATAACAACAACAATAATAATAATAATAATAATAATAATAACAATAATAACAATAATAAGAACAATAACAATAATAACAACAATAACAATAATAAGAACAATAATAAGAACAAGAATAAGAACAATAATAACAATAACAATAACAATAACAATAACAATAATGTGACAGCTGTTTTTACCAAAGGGCCTTTGGCTTAGCGACATTGAGTTGGCCCGTCAATCAAGAGGTTGTAGGTTCAAATGTAGAAACAAATACGCGTAAATATCAGTTGTAACATAGCGATATTAACTAGAGGTGGCAAGATGGATGGGTGGTAACGGGTCAAAACGGCTTTGGCTCAAAACAGATTTTGGTACAGGTTGGGTTGATCTGGGAACAATATGTTGTCCATCTTGTAGAAACTTTAGTTTGATTAATGAATTAAATATGGTTGCAAAAACAATATTAGATCTAAACATTTAAGTAAAGCAATTCAGGAAGTTGTATGCATCAAACTGTGAATAGGTTATAATCCGTTTGGCCCATTTGACTCATTTATTTCAACTAAATATTTTATCTGATCTGTCTGAGATTCATTATAACCCAGATATATTCCCTCATAAGTTTGGGTGGAAATTGCTAGCTACGATATTAAGAATAGATTTAAAGGGACCACAAAGAATCTCTAACAAATGTGAGCCTATACATCTCTTTAATTGAAACTTGAAAGATTTGCTAAGATACCTTTGACAAAGCCAAAAGCTGCAGATGTTCCAGTCTTGAGCTGAAAATTGTCAAGATCACGCCGAACAGCATAACGAAAGGTGACACCAAACAATGCACAGCTGATGAGAGTGATTACTGAAGGAAGTATTAACTGGGATGTGTCGGATGTCTGAGCCAAGGAAATAGGCAAACCAGCCAAGGTGCCAACTATAGCAGAAATAGTAGCAGCTTTTACGGATTCAAGCCTCTCTTTGTTTTTGTACATAGCTTCTCTCTCTGTTTCTGTCATCTTCAAATCTTTATCTTCAATTTCAACTTCAAGAGAGCGTTCTGCTTCCTCAACTAATGCTCTTGCTTCTAATATTTCCTTCTGGCATTCCTCAATCTTTGATATAAACAAAATATCTCCATTAGTAACATATAGTTTCAACTTTCTTTGTTGATTGATTATTGGAAGTAAAAGTGGCAAAATGGTCGGCCCGGTCAAATGGGGTCAGTCAGGTCAGACTGGGTTGACCCAAAGCACTTTTTGCATTAAATATGATTACAAACCATCTCCAAGACGGCCTAGTGGAAAAGCATCCTAGAGGTCTCAGAAGAGACCTGGGTTCGAACCTCACTAGATGAATATCTTGGGATGGCCAGTGAAAATTTTTAGGAAATGGCCAGTGAAAATATCCCCAGGTAGCCTAGGTTTACCCATATTAAATATGATAACAAATATATATATTTCCAAATTTGAAGTTATTTCCCATCGATCTAAGAGGCTGTACCGCTGTACATTAAATTAACAGTTTGGCTACTTTTCGGGTGAAATTAGTCATTCTTTTGGTCACAACTAACAAAAAGTTTATTACTTTATCTAGTTTAAATAAATGGTTATAATGATAAGATTGCCACAAAAATATGATCATTATAATAAAGATATACAAATAAATTCCTACACTATCAAAGCTTGTGAAAAAACTATCAAAATACTTCAACAATAAAATGCATTAAAAATTCAAGTAAAACCATTTATATTCTACATGGCAATTGATAATTATTTTTAGAAATGCGCAATAGCGGAGGGTGTTTGCCCCCTCCAACCAACACAAGGTAAGTTTACAATTTAAAGGTTAAATACTGTTTTAATCGGCGCTTCCCAATCAAGCAATCGGTCCCTATAATATCAAATCTTGGCTCCGCCCAAGGAATGTGGTTCCTTTTATGTCATACCATCCCTAAGGGCGGGTTAGCAAAATCCTAAAAAATATATGATTCAAAACAAACTAACCTCAGCAGCTCTAGTTTCAAGCTGACTAATATACTCTTTGATTTTCTTGTTTTCAGTTTCTTGTATTTCAATCTGGGCAAGTTCTCTTTTAGCCAACTCAACTCTTTGTGTAGCTTTATCCAACCCATCTAACAAAGCCCTGTTTTCTTCTTTATTCAACAGTTGATCGACTCTTTCATCAACTATACCTGAAAGCGAGAAGAGCATGCTCACGGGTCTGACCGTCTTTGGAAATACCAGCCTCAAAACCACCAGTGGTAGAGTCAATGATCAAAACAACACAATCTGCTTGAGATGTCTCCTATTGATCTTTGCAAAAATCTGCATAAAACAACATAAACACTTACTTGCACACTTGCTCATCAAATCGAAAGATAATGCCTATACCACTTCCTATATAACTAGAATTGCATGCCAATCAATACTATATGGGTTTCCCTGCACACAATAAAATGCAACCACAGTTACTATCCTTTCACAGCCAATCAATACTTTTTTCACTTAGCAATTGTAATTAGCTATATTATAAATTTATCAATATTCTATAAGTAAAAAAGGCAGGCACACCATGGATGATATTCCTACAAAGCACAATCCAATGAGATCAATATATTATGCTAAAGTATGATTATAACATATGACTTTTACTTCTTAACATGTCATGTACCTAAACAGAATATCAAGGAAAACGTATGATTTGAACATTCGGTGGATTATATGAAAACAACATTGGTGCTGAAGAGTAATATATACCTTCCAACAACAACAGCCAAGTCACCCCTGATGGTTCCTGGCTCAGACTTTTGTGGATTTGTGGCTCCAATAAGTTTACGACCGTATTTAATCACACCCTCTCCTTCCCAAACCTGCATTAATGAGTGAAAGAGTCATTGGTTCACTAGTTCGTGAGTTCATCTGTATTGAAACAAAAGATATTCATAATTGGATTCTTCTTACCATGGCTAGAACAGGGCCGGAGCTAAGGAAGTCACAAAGGCCATCAAAAAACGGTCATAGCCTTTCGTAACTCAGGAATCCTCTGAACCAAGATGTCCTCTGAAACTATTTAAATCATACCGAACAAGTAAATAAATGTAATTTTGACAATCAAGTGAGCTCAAGGGATGCCTCACCATACCGAGGCTCCTCTTAATAAAACGCGTTATCAGAGGCAACTACTTTAAAGTATGAACAGAGATTTGCAAAGTTTGTGTACCTGTTTATGCTTTACAATGATGATTGCGCTAGGTATAAAGAAAGCCGCGCTAGCTATAACCCCAAAAAAAGTGCCACAAAGTAATGATTTTGACCTCTTTTTTGACAAATTCATCTGGTACATAAAAGAAACTCGAGTATATTATAAATCTATAACGGTGCGTCAACTGAAGCTAAAACTCAACAAACTTCACATGAATATAGAGGCACGGCACGAAATTCAAAATTTCTTGTTAAAGCTTAAAAAATCTAAACTAAAGGAACTAGAAATGTTTGCATAAAAAAATGCCTTCGAAATTGTTCATTCAACAAGGCTGTTAGCCTGTTATCATAAATGGAAAAAACACAATATATATTGAAGTCACAATGCAAAGTTTTTAAACATTTTTCAATCATTCGAAAAGCAGTCTCTTTACGCTCTAGTAGATATAAGAAAGATTGTACACATCTCACCTCCCTTATCCTGCTCCTAACAGGATTCGGTATCGTTGTGGTTGTCATAACAAAAGATCCAAACAAACAGCTTTGGATACACCAACCATTTGAAATGCATCCTCCTATTATAACACCACAACAAACAGCTTTTAAAATATACATATATATATATATATATATATATTATAAATTTAAAATTTTGAAATTAAACCTTAACATGTGGATCTTTTGCGGTATGAGAAAAATTGCATTTTTTTCCAAATGTTTTTTAGCCATCAACAGACCGCCTAAAACCAATCACTTAAAGGCCGACGGCCAACCAACTAAATCATCAAATAATTTTTCCAATTAAGCTAGGGAAACAAAAATATGCAATCCTAAACACCGCATTAATATTTTACAAAATGATAATAATAGTTGATAAGTGATAACTAAACAGCTTTTTAACTATTAGTTATTTATTATTAAAAAAACCAACATTATCATATATGATGTAACATTTCACATATAATTCATTCGAATAAAAAATAAAACCAAATAAATAAATATAGTTATAAAAAAAATAAAAATAAAAGTTGAAAAAAAGGGTTAGCTACTGACTTTCGCTTCTTTCTCCAGGCCTTCTTCTTGCCACCAGTGGCACGTCTCTTGTGCATTGAATCACGAGATATACCTGATGAACATTCATCATCAACATTTTTTTATTTACAATATATTCATTCATATATTAATAAAAATAATAAATCAGTATTATTTTATTATCGAATTTATTTTAATCCTTTTAAAAGAAAATGAAATGATGAATAAGTAAGTGTATACCCATGTTTGCAGATGATCAGGGTTTTTGCTGCCGCAGCCTCCGTCTCTTTTGAGAAAAAAAGGAGAGACTTTGCAAAATAGTATGTATGTATATATGTATAGAAGTTAAGGGGAAGCAACTTCTTGAATTTGATTAGTTTCAGAAACCGAGATCGATTCCTTCACAACGGATAGCTTAGGGTTTG